>CAJNIZ010018991.1:6772-51852 GCA_905231905.1 Symbiodinium pilosum
GCCCGCTAAGTGGGAGTCAATGTGAGCACGCATGGAGTTGGCATCCGCCCAACCTCGGGCGCGAGCGGGGTCACTACAAGGGCAACCAGACACAGGACAATAGACGCGAGGAGGGCTTGCAGCATCAACATCCATTGATGGGCTACGTTGCCGACGGCGGGGGGGCCTTTCGCCGCCGACGGGCGTGCCCGGAGCACCAGGGCCAGGATGAGCGGCTTCACCCACGCGACAGGCGCGAAGAGGCCAGCCCGTCCAGCGCTCCCGCGTGCGAGGTTGGGCTTGCCCCCACGTCCGTCGCTGTTGCTCGAAAAGGCGTCTTGATCGGCGGCGTGGGAAATGGGGCGCAGCAGGCTGCGAGCACCATATGCTATGCTGCAGTGGCAGCTTGCGAACATCACCACCCCAAACCACCTGAAGATGCAGAGTGAGGCGCCGCCGGGCTCGGCGGCCTATGCAAGGCGGCAAGTGCGGGGCTACCTGCGAGGGATGATGATGAGGGCGACCCCTGAGCAGTGGACGTTCCTGGAGGCAAAGGGCAGTACCCAAGATGAGGCAGCTGGCCCACCAGAGAAGAGCGCCAGGCGAGGGGGCCATGCTAACGCGCAGGCGAGGCAGGCAAGGACGTGCGGAAGTGGCGCAGGCGAGGCAAGGCAGAACTGAGGGATTGTTTATCCTGGGTTAGCCCTCGGACCCAAGCAGATGACGGCCGCGTGGAAATAGGCAGGGCCGGACAGTCTCCACCCCAGGGCACTGAGGGAGGTACCGGATGCCCGACACTATGGCGGCGCGAGGACACTTCCCTTAGGGGTACCGAGAAGGCACAGCTTAGGAGTTTGAAGGTGTGTTTCGAAGGCATTACTATTCCGAGGAATCACGCGAACAACCGGCTTAGTAGCTTCGGTTTGGCCTTGGCCCAGAAAAATGAAACAGTGGCATGCCTGGCATTTCGTTACATGGGAGGGTTTGGGGTTTTTGCACGCTCGGAAAAACATATCTCAAAAAGTGTGATTTTGGGAGTAGCAAAGTCCGTGTGTTGAAGAAGTGGTAATGGCAGTCGCTGCGCCGTCCCGGTGGCGTTAGCGGGTTGGCAGCCAGCCGCATAGGCATGCGTGCAGATAGACATGCACTGGCAGCTGCGAGAAAGGAGCATAGGTTGCGAGGACTGGCGGACAGTCTTCACACAACTCATCCAAAGGTACGCTCTGCTTCTTCTCCAGTATCTTCCTCAGCGAGGCAAGCCATCATGCAGCCCAAATGCCATGTTGAAACTGGGCCCGGCGAGCCAGTCAGTAGGTGTCAATATCCAAGCTTCTGGTACTTGTCCTCCTTGTTGTGCGCCTCCATGCAGCTAACTCGCCAAAACAGGAGCTGCCGTTTCCATACCAAAAAAACAAATGACCTCCTTCTAATGAGCACCACCAGGCACCACTGCTTTATTGTTGTATTACTGTTCTACATTACGATATTACGATAAAACGATATTTCCATATTGCTATATTACTATGCTACTATGTTCCTATAGTATCGTATCATTCTATTATTACATGATTATGGTGCAGCTTGCCTGCAAGCCCTGCCAAGGCAGCAGCCCCCGGCTGAAGTAGAGGAAGATGTAGCCCAGGGCCTGGCAGCGACTAGCGAGTGGAAGATCAGGATGTAATTTGAGTTTTACATGGGTACATAACGGTACATAATTCATGCGACGGGGGTCCGAGCCCATCACAGCCTGGACTTGCCTGCCCCTGGGATAGTCGGAATGCCCTGTCAGAATTCCATAGGATCCCTTCCAGAGGTTTGTTGCTGGTGTTGGCTCTGTTTGCGCGGGATTGTTCCGTGATCCTCTTGTTGCATGTCGGAGCAGGTGCACCCGGTGAGGAACGCAGGCAGGCATATGACAGGCGATAGTTTTGCTTGCTGGTTCTTTTCTGTGCGTGTTGTCTTCATGTACCTCTCGGTCTGCAGCTCGCATTTGCTCGACAATGGCCACGATATTCGCAGGGCAGTAATGCTGTTGCATGCGCTTCCGCGATGCTGTTCCCGGGACTATTCCATACTGTTCCTACCTCTGTGCAGCACATCGATCTGCAAGCGTGATGCTAGCCTCGCCGGCTGTTTTTGTCAACAGTCTGCGGTGGCGGCAGCAGCAGCAGCAGCAGCAGCAATGGCCAACACCTAACTCCTCGTCCACGGCTTCCGCTACTTGCAAATGCATTATCGCGAGGTTGTTTTGGAGTTTGTGGTTTACTTAGCGTTTTTCAATTTTCTATATCCTGAACCCCATTTGAAGTAACACAAAGACCATCATGATTGTGGCTCCTCCGTTCCATGTCCCCTTGCAAGACGTCCGGATCCCTCTTTGGACGAGAGTGCTTTCACCTCTGAAAAAACCTTTGGCCGTACACTATTCTATTCCGTGGCTTAGGATGTGCGCGTCGAGGTTTAGGTTTAGGGTGCACAAGGTTTGCAGTTCTGGATTCGGCGGAAGATTTCAAGCTGTGTGTGCTGGAGCTTTGGGCTTTTGGGGTCGCGGCGTTTTAGGCCTAGGGTGGTTTATGGTTTGAGATGTTTGGGAATTCCGGGTTTCGCGTGCAAAGGTTTGCAGAAGGTTTTGGGCGGGGGTTTAGTGTTCTTGGCGTTCCAAGGGCTTAAACGTGTTGGAGCTCCCAGGTCTGCACTCAAAGGAATTTTTCTTGTCAAGGGGCCAGTAAGATTTGCGCTCAGGGATCTCAGGTCACGAGCCTTTTTTGCAAGCCTTGAGAAGCTTCTGGCTTTTGAGTCTATTGGCTCTGAAAAATGGCTGTTTTTATTGAACAAGCCTTCAGGTGCCATGGAGCGTGGGCGTGAACTTCGCTGCTCGAAAATTCAGAACCAGGATTACAAACAGCTGCGCCATCTGGATGAATGACTAAGGTTCCCCAGGAAAAAAAACACAAGCCGTCCATCAGGCTGACGCCAGCAAACAAATACGACACAAGCGTTTTGCTGTTATCGTGCTTGTGGGTACGGCTTGTTATTTGGTTAGCGCTGTTTCGAGGGCAAATGAACAAAACACGGCACACTGGCAATAAGAAAGCGGCGCGAGCGAACCGCAGCCTATCCTGAGAGGCAAGAGGTTCCGTTGCCCAAAACCCGCCTCCATGTCATCCCGACGGCTTTGCTCGGCTCCCTTGTGGGCATTCACTGACGCCTAAGCAGGCAGAGCAAGATCTTCCGGAACAATATTCACTACTGCGACGGTTCTTACACAGCTATTAGTGGTCTGCTTCAATGCTGCAGCCACCCCTATGGGCACTACTACCATAATTGTCGACAGATATCATCAGTATCTGCCGAAGCATCGGGAAAAACAGAATGGCGAGTAGCTTGGCCTACTAGCCTACGTAGAAACCAACCCCCGCACCAGACGAGGTCAAGAAGACCAGGTTGATTGCTTTGAAGACCAGCACTGTCAACAACACAGCCGCAGACATATCGCGCAGTCCCTGTCAGACTTTTCCGCTGACCTGAGCTGCAGGGTTGCTCTTGGCTCTTGAAGTGCCTCACGGAAGGGAGCAGTGCATTGAGCTGGGAAGCTGAAGGGAATGTGCTGCCGCTTGGAGTTTCGATATCGCTTTGCCAAGCCAAAGTCAATGATGTGAACCTGAAGCTGTTTTTACGAAACGCGGCTGCCCCTTAAAACACATTGAAAAACTGCCAATTTCAGCTGGGACACCACATTGCACTTCTTGCCTGCTCCAACGAGAAAGTTGTCCGGCTTCAAATCTCTGTGAACAAAGTCCTGCCATCCCGAATCTCTCACGTTGGGGCGCTATCCCTTAATAATGGAGAATCAAATGAAAATTTGACCTGGACGCAGCTTGAGCGTGCTCTGAGCATGGCGGTCACCTTCGCTCTGTCTATGGGTGAGAAGCTTGATACCTTGCCACTATCTTGCCCAAAACAAAGAAACGCGCCAATAAGAAGAAACAAGAAAAGGAACAAAACAGATACAGCACAAAATGATGCAACACTCTGAAAACCTATTCTGCTAACCTCAGCAAGCTGCATTGAGCCGTAGTGGCTAATCAAGTGGAAAAGAAAATAGAAATTAAATGGAGACATTTATATACATATATATATATAGGGCCGGGTTATATGATTATATAGGATTTATATATATATATACGGCTGTGCATCTAGAATCCAGGACCCTCTCCTTTGAGTGCAAATACTGAACTCGTGAGATCATCTGATCAGCCAGCGTCAAGACCGTCTTCACCTGAGTTGCTGTGAAGGAAGTTAATTTCAGTTACTACATTGGGGAAATCAAATTAACTACTATGTATACCAGTATGGTAACTTCATTTGGGTTCCTTAGCAGCAGCCCAGTCACGGTGAATGTCCGCCGACAAGAGTTGAAGAGGTCCTGTCCCGAGGATCAAAATATGTCAAAAGTATTGTTATCATTCTTATTAACATTGTTATTGTTATTGTTATTAACATTGGTAATGTTATTGTTACTAATATTTACTAATTAACATTGTTACTGCTATTATTATTAACATTGTTACTGTTATTGTTATTATCATTACAGGGATTTTAGTCCCTCCTCGCCTGCTAAGAACTATAGTAGTTAAGGCATATTAATGAACAGCTGAGCTGACTGCCTCGAGAGACGGGCCAAGCAGGTCCATCACCATGATGTTGAAAGCACCTGACACTTGAGCAAAAATGGCCGAATGCCTTGAAGGAACACCAGCGTTGTTCTACCAGGGTATATTGGGGTTATATAGGGATTATATTGGATAATGGAAAATAGAATGGAAACTACAACCCTAAACCCTAAACCCTACTACTATATTATAATAGACTTTCTTCAGCCGGCCTTCCTTCCCGGAAAAATAGACGTTCGCAATGCCCTCGCCCCCCTCCAAATGCTTCAGAAGCTTGGCTTCATATGGAAGCATCTGGTGCAAGCCTGGCAGAAGGAAATCAAGAAGAGGCAAGAATGCTGCACACTGGACATTGCCCTATATAACCCCTATTATAACAACCCAGATTATAATATAGTAGTAGTTTCCATTCTATTTTCCATTATCCCAGTATAACCCCTATATAACCCCTATATACCCTGTTTCCCACGGCCAAAAGAGCCAAGCTGCCGCTTTGATCCTCCAGTTTCACCGCAACCTCCTGTCCGTTCTGCGTGTTTAGTGCAAAGTAGACCTTCCCGAAAGAGCCGCTTCCTGCCAGGAACACAGAAAGAGTTACGTGGGCCCATACTTGTTGCACTGCATGTGACCGCTTGACGACCATCAAAGAACATCGAAGATGCATCGGCAAAGGCTTTTGCTGGCCTATCTTTCGTCCGAGGGTGAAGACGGAGCCGACTTTCTCCAGTGGCTGGGAAGACTCCTTTCAATTGCACGCATAGGATCGAAAAATTGGCAAAACCAAACCATAGTGCGTCACTGCATAGCAGTTGCAGTGACACCACCACTTGCAGCACAGGCTCGTTACTTTGCAAACTGCCGTCCATGTGGCTTCAACGGTGTCATCGAAGGGCTCCTGCAACCACCTGGACAAGAGGTGAAGATTTTTGCCCACAGGTATTCCACACTCCTTCCCTATACTAAACCCTAAACCCCATTACAGTAGTTTAAATTGTCTTTTCCATTATCCCTATTCAACCCTTAGATGTCCCCATCGCTTGCGGGGTGCGGCAGCCTGGAGTCGCACACTGGCGGAACCCGCAGCCCAGCACATGGAGCTGCCGTCTACTGCCGTCGAATCCATGAGCAAAGCGGCTGCAAATTGAAAGCACAGATCTTACCAGAGTAGCACCTTACCATCCAATTGTCATCGCTTCATCTCAAGACCTAGTAAACTTACATGATTTAATAAAGTTTCTGCGCACAGCCACTAGAGCGCTTCAACCTTAAGGCCGTTAGCTGCGAGAGAATGCACTCTCATCGGAGATCGAGAGGCTTCAATACCAACGGTTCCCGTCTGAACCATGTGCAGGATAGCTCAGGCTAGCCTCAAGGTCAAGGTCGCTCCTTAGCCAAGTCAGTTGGGAGATGTTGGGAACTTTCGGACAACGAAGCTCAGGAACAAGCTCTCTGTGAAGATCGTCAAGCAGCCTCTGGCTGGAAAAGCACTGCTTGTTACAACAGAACCGAAGATCACGATGGCTTCCTCATGAATGTCTGACGCCCAGCTTTGCAGCTCTCAGGACAGGACGCAACCAGAATCCAAACTATTTCCTGACACATCCTAACTGCTCAGCAAGTGGCTCAGCAGGGGCGCCACCGGCAGCTTCAGGAACAGATCCTGCAAAGCAAAGCACATGAAGAATCGCCATCTGGTTACGGGGCCCTCGTCAGAAGCCTCACCGCTGGGAGAATGGAATGCGTACCTTCCCAGAAGTAAGAAGAACACACCGGCCCAACTGATGCCAGCAGCGGCCGCCACAGAATGCAAAGCTGACTGTACTGCATTTCTTCATTGCTTGACGCGCATTTTGCTGATAAGAGACCGCTGGAACCAGCATGTCTGCGCTGGCTCCTATACAGCCCGCAACAGCCGCAGGAAAAGAAGCAGGGGGACTCTACACATACATTGTAATCATGACGCTGAGGATTGCAAAGTGGCAGTGAGTCTTAGAAGGGCTGTTGCAGGCACGTGGCTTGCAACGTGGCTCGCAACGCGGCTACGCGGCCAAACGCGGCCGCTCAGTATTGGTGTTGACAATGACAAAAATGACAAAGGACCACAGCAAAGCTCAGCGTCGGCGTCGTGATCTGGACCGGGAATCTCGACGGCCTCCACCGCCTTCCGCAGGCTTGCGTGTACCGCACTTGAAGCACTCCGTCCTCCTGGCGAAGTTGTTTGCTCCACATGATGGACATTTCCAATCGCCAGGCCTTGGCTCTTTACCGCCACCTTTGCCGCCCTTGTCGCCAAAATCTCCCTTGCCACCTCCTCCCATCGCTCCTCGGTCCTCTCTCAATTCTCCGCGGGCTGCTTTCTTGCGCCGCTCGCGCAACCAATCTGGAGTGCCGCTCTCTGAGCTTTTGCTCCGATCTCTTGGCTTCTTCTCAGCGCCATTGTCGCCCATGATTTGATGATCCTACTCCCCTCGAGCCACATGTGCAGCTGCGGGCGTCTCTCTTCAACAAGCGCTAGCCGGAACCATCACATTGACTGACTGCAACAGTGTAGCCTGATCTTCAAGAGCAGGGTCACTGCAAGAATGCATCTTTGAAGATCCAACCCAACACAGCCACGTCCTGTCATTGCATGCGGGGGTGAGAAATACATGCTTTCGCATGCGTGACCACAACTCGCACAGCATAGCCAGCACAAATGCTTGGTCCTTCCCAATGCTGTGAGCAGTGAACTTCAAGCCGTTGCCGCTTGCCTGCAAGCGATTCGAAAGCTTGCAGCATGCCCACACGTCCCAAAGTTCTCGGATGCAAGCAGCACCTCGCAAATCACGCTCTGGTTTTTCTGCTCCTGCTGGTGCGGTGTTTCTGTAGCACATGGCGACCTGAACCTGTTTGAGGAGTCCTTCTCGCGCAATGTCAAAGCTGCCAGCAAAGTCGCCAAATCCTTGCGCTGCACCAAAACGCACAACAGCCCCCGCCGCTCCTCAATGCCATAGGGCCATGTGATGCTGCTGGGACTCGCTAGCGTTTTCAAGCTGACACTCGACGGATCCACCTGGGCAATACGAGAGATGGACATGCCGTGATGTGAAATAAACTCGGCTGCCTGGCATGTCGCGCAATAGCAAATTGCAACCGCAGCATGGCAAAACTAAGCAAACATGAACTTGCAACTCGCCAGTGCAATCCAACAAATTCCAACTTTAGTTGTGCATTGCACTGCGCACACTGGCGCAATTGCTGTTGTAGTGCGTGCCATGTGTTTCATGCATGGGCTTTCAAATCAGCCAAATGGCCTTCACATAACAGTTTGCAACACGGATCACCCTACAAAACGCAAAACCGGCCTGGCACAAATTTGCAAAGAAGACGCTACACTGCGTTTGCACCCCGGACTCCCCCGAACACATGACGGACCGTGATTGCGTGACATGCTGGAAGCCAATAATGGAAGCTTGCACGAGATAAAACAGAAATCATCAAAAAGTGTTTCTTCTTCCCGTGGCTCTGTTGGCCCAGTGCTTGACCCTTGCTTCCTGCCATGCAGATTCTGGGCGCCGCATTTTGGCAAAGGAGACCAACCCTGACATGTACCCAGAGAAACCGAAGCCGCAGAGGAGCACGACCCCCGTCGCCCTTGCGTTTGGGGCTTGGGGTTCAGCATTTGTGTTGGGAGTTCAGAGCGTCGAATGTGTGGTTTGGTGTAGAAAGTTTGGCGCCTGAGTCTGAGGATTTGTGGCTTGGATTGGAGGTGAGAAATTGAGGCGTGGGGGTTCCGAACTCCAGTTTCCATCACGGGTCGCCCAGGCAAGCGTGGTTGGTGATAATCCTGGCGGCCAACTTACACATTCGATAACTGCAAGCACCATCGCGCAACAGCCCCCAGATTTGCTTCAGTGCTTGAGGCATAAAGTTCCGCAACCAACGAAGGTGAGCATTCGGCGAACGTTCTTCGGGGCGATGGCTGAAACTGGAACCCTCCTGGTCCAAGTCGCACCTCGAAACAAACCGCAAGGCGCTGACTCACCCAGACGTGTTGTCCAGATGAGCTCTTGGACAGAAGGGCGCACAAACTTTGGGCCAGCTGCCCTCCTCCAGGAAATAGCTGCCAGCAAGCTGGAGAGCCAAGTAACTGGTCAATCAACTCAAGAAGGGCAGCTGCCGTGCAGGAAGACGTGCTTAGCCATCACCCTGGACCCACTGGAGAAATCTTTCTAGGCATGCTTTGCGAATCCAAAATTTGTTCGACTGTGTTCGACTGCACGGACCTACCACTTGCTGCTCGAAGATCTCCTCAGGGTATGCGGCCCCTGCTTTGCAGAGGGCCAGCAGTGCAGAAGGAAGTCTCACTCTGCGCTGGAGTCAGCTTGCAGACCTACGCCCGCGACCTGGCAGGGGCTTCCACTGGCCCAAGTTGCAGTGCACCAAACACAAGAAGTCACAGGCCTCCGGGGACCCATCGCCTGCTAGACTGTGGAAAACTGGACGCATGGGTTGCCACGTTCTTCGCAGGCCACACCTGCGGAGACTCGGCATGAGATCTGAAAGCTCCAAGCCACCCGGAATGCCCTCCCGTGACCAGCGCCTTGTCGTCCCATCCAGAATAATACCCAGCCTGGGCACGCGTCTCTGCAACTCTCAAAACCTTGCCGTGCCTCCAGGCCAAGACCCAAGCAGCTTTCCCCTTGCCGCCCTTGCCGCCTTTACCATTCGCGCTGTCTCCGCGCTTTCCCTTGCCACCTTTTCCGGTCGAAGAACGCTCATGAGAAGCAGGTGCACTTCACCCTGTCTGGCCTTTGGCGGGCTTCTGTCCTTTGGGTCCACCTCGCCGCTACTGGTGAAAGAGGTCATGAGCAAGCATGAGACCATGCACTGAAAGCCGGAACGCAACCAACCAACGAGGCCAGCAACGTGCCAGCATATGCCAGCAAGCGTGAAAGCTTCCACCACCACCAAAAGGGCTTTGCCCGCCAAACCCCGGTTGAAGAGCTTTAGACGCCAAAAGGCGTAGTGCTGCTACAGCGGGCCTGAGCCTATGGATTTCCGTCAAACCGCAAACCCCAGGTTACAGCCCCTTCCCGTCCTTGCGGACTGGTCCAAGCGCGGGAAGAGGCGCTGAGGCGTGGGACCCACTCCTGAATGTTTCTGTCAGCTGAATGTTTCTGTCAGCTTCGCAACGGCTGTAAATGGCTGAGATGTACAGAATTTGGGATAGCTTGCCGCAGCTCTGCCAGCCCACCCAGGAGGCAGGGGCGATGGACGTGCCCAGAAGTCCACGTTCCCAACCCCAAACGATAGCTTCGCACAACACAAGAGGAATAGACCCCTTCCCAAAAGTTGACGACCCCCCTTCCGAAACAGAAGTCCAAAGGAACAAGGCACCTTTTGCTCGCCACCGCCCTTCTGCCCGTTCCACGCGCTGGCCTCAAGCAACTTTGCGCGCCTTGTCAACTGCTACACTAGCTCCTCCGGCTTTGCAATAAAAATCAAGGATATCAAACGATGGTTCTGATAACACTCCTGGTGTGCAATTCCAAGCGGATTCTTGGCTTTAGCCTGGAGAGTTTGTTCTGTGCCTTTCCGGGGCTCTCTCTGACCACAGAAAGCCAAGCACTTCGGCCTCCAGATATCAGGCACCATTTCGAATCAAAAAGCCCTGGTCCCCAACTCACTCCAAGTGCCAAAATTTTGAGATCCCAACTTCCAAGCACCGCAAAGCAAATTTGGGGAACAAGAAAGACACTGCACACGCTAGTTAGTCCGGATTCTTGACTGTCCCTGCCATCCGAACCCTGCGACGGACAAGGCACCTTGTCTTTGCGGCCACCCTTCTGTTCATTCCAAGTGCTTGCCTCAGACAATTACTACCACCCGCTACCACCAATGCTTTTGCTTTTGCTGCTTCTATCATGTAGCCTCATAGACACATCAATTATATTGTTATGCTGCTACTACTACTACTACTTCTTCTACTACTACTACTACCACCACCACCACTACTAATCCTCTGCTGCTGTTGCTTATTATTAAGTTGCAAGCACTACTACAAGCAGGCAAAACAAAAGCATCGCAAATTGAGGAGCCAACCTGATGGTGAGCAAATACTGCGGAGGGCTCCGGTATCTTCGCTGCCTTTTGGTCTCCAAGATCTCTCACTTGGCAAGCAAAAGCAATTCTGCGTTGATCTGCACGTCTACATCCTGCTGACATGTTAGCTTGCCGGGCGCTCTTGCTGCTCAACAAAACGGATCTCGGGGCCCTTGCGTGAACCCTAGAATCTTGGGGGATTTCGGGGGCCGATTGTCCGCAAACAGACCCAGCCGTGCAACACGACACGCCCAGTCAAGCTGAGAATGGTCTGCATCTCAAACAATGCATGCACCACAAGTCTGAGCCACTCAGGCATGCCTCGTTGCGAAGCTTTGGGGATTCCGTACGCTTTGGCATGCCATCTCCCCACAAAGGCTGTGGGATTGTCGGCCTGGCAGTCAAGCGCAGTACCTCCTTGAGCCAGCCCCTTAGAAACCGAGGCTCGTGCAGATATCGAGGCTCCGATGGCGGCGGAGCGGGAGGCACCGCTAGGGATGCTTGGGTCTTCATGATCCTCAGCAGCTCGCTCGTGTTCAGCTGCTACGCTGCTATACATCACCCGGAAGGGGTATGAACTGGCAGGATTCCGTGCGCGATAGCAAACTACTCCACAAAACAACCGGAAGAGCTGGGCCGTCAGCTGCCACATCTGCGTCCGTGAGTTAAGCAGCGTGGGAAGCGCTGCCGGCTGCGTGACTCTGCACGCCACTGCACGCCCAGTGCGACGTGGACATCCCCAAATATGTTTGTTTCTTGAGTCTTTGCTCATCCTGCCGCCGTTTGTAATCCTTTCTCAAAGCCATAAAAGCCCAACTTACTTCCATCAGCTTGACATGCAGCATCATGCAACTGACCCTGACACACTATCTTCAACCCAAAGTTTCATCAACCTTCGGCCCCATAGCCCGTGCAAATGTCAACGGCAAACCAAAAAAAGGCTGCATACAGCATTGCGAAGCTCCAGCTGAGCCATGGTGCAGCGGCGGAGGAGGTGGCGGCACTGGCAGCACATTGGACACCTGGATCTGGTAGCTTCTCCATCAGCCAGATGCGTCAGCCACCGTTGCTGACAAAGTTGAATCTCAAGCCATGAAGTTCGCAGGCATCATTGGCTGCAGCGTTGGGAAGCCAAAAAAGCCTGACGTCAGCTGAGCTTTCAGATGCTGATAGCCCTCGCTGGTCTGTGACATGACTGGAACAGAAGTACGGCAGCATCACATCGGCGTTCTCACAAAGACGCGTCTCAAGGCAGCGGTCTTCACCATAGCCCTCCAAACCCGGACGTCTTTGATGGGTCATCTGAAGAATGTCTACAAAACCTTCACTCCCCAGGCACCTTTACGATCCTGCGTATTTCAATCATCCATGCCAAATCTAATGCCTTCGCCATGCATCTGTTGCTGAATAAATGAGGTGCCCGACCACCACTCTGCCTGTTCTGTTCTCAGGAAGCACGCCCCACTTCGCCTAGTGAGAACCCCACGTACACTCGAAAGAAGGCGCCTCCGCCGCCTGCGGAAGGAAGACCATGGCATTGGGATTCATGGTCGTGCCTGCCGGCCATCAAGAACACCACTCCCGAGAACTCTTTGCTCGGAATCAAGGTTCGTGATCCTGCATCGTTTTCACAGCTCTGCAAGTCCAGGGGGCAGCTCCAGTTGCCAGCCTGGTGGCGAATCTGGGGTCGGTGGCCAGACCGGCATGTCTCCAGCCTACACGGCGCACGCTCACTGCCCATCGCGGATAAAATTAGCAAAAGCTGGACGCCGTGAAGCTTATAATGATTCCCGCCTTTTGTTGCAGCGCTTTCCAACTGTGACTCAAAATTCCCGTGGTCCCAAAGGAATCGGGCAAGATGCTGTGGTGCGCGGTGTTACTCGATGACATAAGGATTTACGCATGTCAGTCAAAAACAGCGCAGCCTCGCCATCGTCAAGATCAAGGAGCAGGTCTGAGCATTTGCAGCGCTCCTTCGCTGCAGAAAAAAGTTGACAAAGACCCGAAGACCACCCAACACTTGCAGTTGCTCCTTGAGGCCTGCCATATGTACCAGGCCTGCAGCGCAAAATTTACGATTTTCGTGCCGCAGGCATAAGCCAAACACGACAAGAGACTAAAGCAGGAATGGCCCCAGCACCGCAAGAGAGTGCACGGACTACAGACACAGAATGATGCAGAGCACATGGGGCGACGAGAACTACTTCAGCCCTACCACCTCGTTGCCTTGCAGCCCCAGCCACGCGGCCTTCTTTTGTATGGTCGACCCACTCTAAATAGTCCACACCCCACAGTTCTTTCCCAACAGCTTCGAGCATGGGACGGTGTTTGACAGGACTGCGTGCACGTGTATGGGCAGGCCAACGACCACGCAAGCTACCACACAAGAAGATACGAGATTCTTGTCAACAGGTTCCAAGCATCTAGCGCCTCCTCTAAGGCGCTCTCGGAAGTATGGAATTGGGCCTGAATTACTGTCTTACTGTAACATTCCGCCAACATGCTCCTAGGAAAAAAATCCCAGGAGGGGAAGAACAATCGAATGATTAACTTTGGGTGCCAAGGAACTACTACATCAAGCAATGAAAAAATCTCGGGGTCCCTCAGCCTGTATCAGCAAGCAACAGGTCTGCAGAGCAGGCACTCTGGAATAAAGGGGAGAAACTGCCCAACCATCGCCGTTCGCTAGAACGAGCCGGCAAGGCTGCATAACCCAGTTGCATTTATTCCGAACCCCGCCCAAGGAATCTGGAGTGCCTTTTTTCGAGAGGCTGCGGAGCACTGCCATCCGTTTGGATGGGATCAGGCTGTGCCAAGCATCACGCATTTCATCTTGAGCGGGATCTCAAAGATGCTGGATTTCTATCCAGAATCTCAGAAACCATCGTGACATCTCTTGCGGCTGCTGCAGGCGTCAGTATGGCTTAGGTTGAAAGTTCAGCACCTCGGACCAGCTGGTCTTCAGCTGCTCAGCGAGCTTGTCCTTAGAGAGCTCACCCCAGCAGACCCGCTCCATCTTCCGGCCTCAGGATGTCACGAGCAGCCTCAAACCGCACGTTTGCAGGTCGGAATATAGGGAATATGTGGGGGTGTACTATAAGTAGGGCTATCTAGGGACTATATGGGGGTAATATAGGGGTAACGTAGTAGTCACTGGTCTTCTTACCCTCGACGATTGGGCCCGAGTGCACCGAGTGGGGGCCGGGCGCCATCTCGCTTGGGAATGCAGATTGCAACAGCTTTGCCTTGCTGCAGGCCGCAAGACGATGTGGGAAGGAGAGCCCAGACTCCCACTCCACACAAACATACGCCAGCAGTAGCAAAACGAATCTTGCCTGCTTGAGTTGCAGCATCCACTCGTTGAGTCCTGGGCTGGCATCAAAAGTTGGACCCACTTTCAGAGGAGCCACTAGAGATCCCTGTGCCAATCAGGCATAGCCCATCTGTTTGGAAGGATCCTCGCGGTTCCTGCAGATGGTTCTGCACTTGCATAGCTAAGCAGTCCAGGGCAAATCCCGAGCAAGGGTTTTGACACTTGCATTGCAGGGACGGCACAGCAAGGTTCGAACGCGGCAAAGTCTGACTGAAAGCAGTTGAGAAGCAGGCCTACGGCCTACAAGGCCTACGATCAACTACAACACGGCGAATCTTCTATACCCAAAGTCAAACCCCCCTCTGGATTAAGGGTTTAGGACCTGAGGCTTTGTGTGAGTCTGGCTTGGTTTTCACTACCCGCGTAAGCTTAGCTTCGACCTTGGACCGTGATCAAGGCGCAAGGAGCAAGCCTTGCTACAAAACATTAGCAAGGAACCGGATGTGCACAATACAACTAGTTACCAGCCCTGGATGCAGCAGCAGCAGCAGCAGCAGCTGCACCTATCGTCGGCAGACTGGCCGCCAGCCATGTAGGTACTTTAACAACAGAGATGATTCTGGCAGCGGGGGACGCAGCTGGGCGTTGTGCGGCGACAAGAAGATTGTGTTGCCGATCGAAGCTTCATCTACAAGCGGAGCATCCAAACGCTTCTCAGCAAGCGGCTTGCAAGTTTTCGTTGCCATCCAATCGACTGACAAGCGATTGCATTCAGCCCTCAGGCTGCTGCGATGTTGGAGTGTTCTCGGGGTTGGCACTTTCTGCCTGGGCACTCCAGTTGGACTCCAGTTTGTGATCTACAGAAGTTCTGGACCACTAACGTTTGCCTCTAGCAAGTCCTCACCGAGCTCACTGCGGTAGAGTCTGCCGTCGCTGTCTGTGAAGGCTGGCTGTTCACCACATAGCCTACCCAGCAGGTGCGTCTACAACGATTGCTGACACGTATTTGCTCTCATCAAGCATTTCACAAGCAGGCACAGAATGCCGATATAGAATATTGCAGAGGAACTGGAACGGAAGGCTTGACAAGCATCCGCTTTGCGCGGACCGTGTTCTAAACGCCAAAGCGCATTCAGAAAGTCCACTTGTGGAAGCTGCGCAGAAATGAGCAGATGTGACCAGGCCACCACTGCTTGCTTCTCAGAACTCTGAGAGACACAACCTTAAAACCTTGCCCTTTGCATAAGCCAGGCTTCCAAATGCCAACCTGCTCACACAGCAATCTGCGGCCACAAATGGCCATGCTCAAGTCTAGACCGGAAATTCTTCACCCACAAGGGGGACGGGCGGGGGGGGTGTGGCTTTCCAACTGAGCCACTACCTGAAAAGCGGATGAAGAGACAGCAACAAACTTTGAAGACAGAGACGACAAGAAACCAAAAACTGTCCAAATGAGCGAAAGCTAGGGCTTACCACTGAAGTTTTGGGTACTTCTCGGAAGCACTAGCCAGTATCGACAACAATTATGTCCCATACACATCTACTGCACATCAAGCCCACCGGTAAGTCCGGACTGAAGCATGCCAAAAAGGACCATGCAAGGGGAACCCCTTTTTATCAGAGGCTCATAGACGCCTTGACTGATAGAATATGGGGCATATGGGGATCTTGTTGCGATGTTAGGCAATTCCATATTCATCTACTTAAGGGTGAGTACAGAGGGAGCTGATAGTTTTGAGAAACCACTTTCGAGCCTGCAACACAGCACACTAGCCCTTGCATCCACCTCTTGTTGTGCGAGGCGTCGGGTCTGACTCGTACCTTTGCATGATGCACCAAGGAAACGTTATATTACCCTCACACTGGTTCTTCTGCAGAAGGAATGGCACAACTGCTGATACTTAACATCCTGCATGACCTTAGAATGCAACAGTGCCATAATTCCCAAGGTATGAAGTACTTGAGGTCATGCAAAAAAACTAGTATCCACTATGCCCTGAGTAATCCAGAAGCATATTGGAGACACGTGTGCTCGCTGCTAGACATTCAGTACCACAAGAGCATAGGCCGCCTTGCTGATGGATTGAAGGGGGGCTTGCTCGGCCTCACTGCTACGCAGAACAGCGCATGCAAGTTGGTACAGGCATGTGCTATCTGCTGTGGACGTTGCGAGTCGCGCCAAGCCCCGCCCATGAGCCAGTCTGTCCTGCCATCATGTTCAACTCCCACGGCAACTCCCACGGCTGTGAACAAACCTTCTTCCAGTGCAAGCCTTTGGTGGTACTTCTTGGCAATGAAGGGCGAAAAGGGCGCACGAACTCGCTTGGGGAGCGTCTGCAGCAGACAGTAGCACATCTCAAAATTATCTCGGTTGATCATAACAAGCCAAGGAAAGCTAGCAGAGGGAAGGTGCAATTCAGATTCACAAGATGCTGAAGGGGGCAGGCTACGTACTACCACAACAACTCACAGCAAAAGTCCTCGTGCACCGGTAACCCGGCATCTACTTGGTAGGGAACACTGCGGCGCAAGATGCACAGCAAGCCTTTGAGTCGTCCCATTCTGGCATGTTGGGCCTGAACAGAATGCACTGGACAAACCCAACTCTGGCTGAGGATGCTGTGGTGTCATAAGAACTGATTCTACTTCAAGCAGCGGCTTCAGTGCGTCGCTGGTGCATGATTCACGAAGCACTGCGCGCTCTTTCTAAGAATCGGGATGTCGGCTGTGTCCCTTTAGCTTTGGCGCATGAGCGCACTATCAGCCGCTATGCAGCTGGGGAGAACTTTGAAGCTTTTCATCCAGTGCCAGATTTGCTCCTTCGCTCCATCAAAAACTTTCGAGACGATCGTAGTGAGATCATCGTCGAGCCTCTTCCAGGGCCTTGCGCATACGGTCCACTGCATCCTGGTCCTCAGCCAAATTGGCCTCCTGCTGCTTTGCCCAGCCGCTCAGCGACTCCTTGACGTCGGCCCCAGCCTGTTCATACCTTGGATGCATTACATGGGTTGGTCATCATTTTCCAGATCAGAGAGGGTATCATGGTGGATGCAGCTACGGCCATGCTCTAGAACAAATGGTCCAAAGGTGCTCCTTGTTCCACTCATCGAAAGCCTTCTCGGCCTCCTTCACTGTCTCATAGACGCCCAGTAGGTATTTGTTGCCGAAGGAGTCAATAGCCTGTCGAGGCATCGCTTAAGTCTAGTCGGCAAGAAATGGTGACTGTGCGGCCTCGGACTTGTAAAGCTTCTCTGCGGTGCCCCAGTTGTGCTTGAACCTGGGGACTGGGTACTTACAAAGAGTTCTCCGGAATACGCAGCTCTTGCGAACTGCCGCACCCCAAACAGGCATTGGCAAGGCTGCTGAGGCCAGAACTCTCCCTCCAAGACCGCCGGGATCTTGGCCAGGTCAGCCAGCATCTCCTCATCCAACGGCGGCAGCGGTGCGTCCGAGTACTTGGGCATCACCTTGAAGATCTCCTTCACAACATCTGCCTGACAGAGCCACGCCCAGCCCACAAGCTGGTCAAAGCAGCTGACATCGCCTCCACCACCCTACTCAAAAAAACCTGCAGAACTAAGATAAGGTGGCATCACTTTCCGGCCTTCGTCTTTCCAGACGCGGACTTCTGGGAGCGGAAGAAGGCCTTCAGGTTCTCGACCTTCTTCTCGTTCGCCTCCCTGGCCTCCCAGTAGGGTGGCAAGAGCTCACCCGCCAGCTTCAGGAGCTCCTCCGGCGCGGTCCTGGTCTTGAACTCCTTGGTCTCGCTCTCTGAATGGTTTGCCCCAAACTCTGCGATCTCCTGGCACAAGCCCCAAGGCTAAGATGTCAAACTAGGTTTGAGTGCAGGGGATGAGCCCAGCGGAGCCTTGACTACCAACACCGCAAACATGTTACGCCAGCCCTGCTTGGAAGAAGGCGAGGTCCTTCTGCAGGTCACTCACCCTCTTGTAGAGGCGCTCGTGCATGATTCGGGGGAACCTCACAGAGAGGTCCTTGTCCGCTGGGGTCTCCTTGAGAAGCTTATCGATGGCCGCCTCCGGGAGATTCAAATGATTTTGACGTTGCTGATGCTGAGGATGATGAGTTTGCAGTTTTACACTATGATATGCTATTCACATGACCCACTTAGTGATCTAGAGGGTGCTAGGGGGTCATCCTCACCGTCATCGCCATGCTATCCGCCTTCGTGTCGGATGGGGCGCTGCTGGCACTATTGGCCTCCGACAAGAATTTGTGGACCTGGGTCACAGTCTCCGCGGAGAACTTGTAGGCATCCTCGCGAGGGGAACTGTCAGCTGCCTCCTTGCCAGCCTCCTCATCTTTGCGGAGCTTCATCGATGCGTACATCCATCGGCGATCCGCATCGCGATCAATCTCCACCACTCGGCGCTTAAGGCCGAAGTCATAAGAGACCAAGGCCGCTTTGTTCTTCAAGGCGTCATAATCCGGAGTCCTCTGGTCTGCCTCCTGCACACAAGACGGTATCTTTTTACTCTTAGCCTCCTATGTTACTGCAACAAATGACAAGATGTCAGCCCATACGGCCAGGAGGAAAGCACAGCAAAAGAGAACCAGGCAGGGTCTTTTTGTCCTTCTTGTAGTCATCCTTCTCCTGAACGACGCTGACAATATCTCAAGGTCTTGATTGACATGATTTTTGTGTCGCAGTGCCATGTTTATGCCGGAGCTATGCACAGTGCAACATGCAGGCAACTCACTGTTGGGGATGCTTACTGCCAAGCATTCAACTATCGCTCCAAGGTAGTAGCCTCCAATAACGGGTTTCCCATGACTTCCCAAGTTGAAATGGCCCCAGGTAAGCCCACCAGGGTGCTCAGCAAAAGTAGAAGGGAAACAACCCACTGCAGCTTGGTTTCGTTGTCGAAAAATTTCTTGAGCACCTTGGCAAAAGACTGGATCTTCTCTTCTGGGAGGTCCGAGCTGAACTCATCGCTCTTGCGGAACTTCTTGTTGAACTCGTTCTGGGCCTGCTTCAGCAACAGAGCCTGCTCATCCTTGCTAAGGGAATCCTTCCAGGTATAGAAGTCATCCTTGAAGCCGCGCATAGCGGTGCGGCTGGGCTTGGCAGATCCCGCACTGGTCGTCACAAAAGACTGCGAAGATCCGGACAGCAGTGATACCAGGCACCAGGCTCCGGCGCCCAGCAGCACAGCAGGAAGCAGTCGAATGGACTGAGTCATGGCTATGTGGCGATTGAAGAGTACTGTCAGCCTCCCACTACTTGAGCCGGCACTGCCTTTCTGCCAGGAGTCTTGCAGCGATCACTACCACATGCTATTAGCACTGCAGATGGTACTTGCAATGCGCACGGAGCACTGGCCTCCCGCCAGCACCGGTCGAATTTGCCCGACCTTCCAAGGAACTGTGCAAAGGAAGCCAACCTAACAACTGCTGGACATTGCTGGACCCTCTGTACCAAACGCCAGGCCATGCTGCGGGCCACACGTTGCATCCCGACAGGCGTCCCCGGTTTTGAAACCTCTGGATTGAACTCCGATTGGGTTGCCACATGCAGTATGGCTCAGTATGGGGTTCGGGCGACATGCCGTTGGCCAGACAGTGCAGACGTCAAACCTTCCAAACTACAACCATTGCAGTTGACGATGCTACTAGCAGCACCTTGTCTGAGTCTGTGATAGCAAACACTAAGCCGCTAGGCCCTTCATGGACATAGCATGCGGAGGCCTTGTCGCAGGCCAGGCACCTCGCAAGCAACCTGGAATATGAGCAGGCACATACAGCAAAGACCCATCATGGTGTGTTTGCTTCTGAAATGGTCCGCTGGCCCGCAGGTCATCCCCTTATCCCCAACCCCTGCAATGGACATGCCAACATGGAAACTCTGACATGGCATTACAAGGCGGTGGCCAATTCCAGCGCCGCGCCCAGTAGACTCGCGGAGAAACCGAACGTCTGCGAAAAAGAACTCGCAGGCTGGCTTTGGAGATCTTTGGAGCATGCAGCTTCTGAACCAGCCTCCAAACGAGCAACCATGCCTCAGAACCAGCTGGTTAGGTTTAAATATATTTGAATCACTGGCAACACGAAACAGCGGCACCGGAAAATGACACAGCAGCGGGGGCAAGTTCTGGCATGCTGAAATCGAGAAGTCGAAGCGAAGTCTGCCATGGAAGACTTGCGGCTCTACTTGAATGGCCACAATGGCAGGCGGAAGCTACCAACTCTTGGAGAATGAGAAGATATCTCAAGCATTCTCAAGCCAAGACCTTGCTTGGCCACCATCTTGGCTCCGTCCAAGGGCTGCAACAGCTTGCCATCATCTGGCCCAAGGTCTGGATAACCGACTGCGGCTTGGGCTGCTTCGACTCCCTCGAAACGTTGAGGGCCTCCTGTGAAATGGCGGGCTCAGCAGGAGGCGGCGCCGCGCTCAACTGAAGCAAGTAGCCTGGATTGTGGTCAGGAAAGGCATGAGTGAGGGTATGGGACAGGCCACAAATCACTGCACCGGAAAATTTTCTTGCCCGAGGCACGCATGCGCTTCGACTCCCTGCACTTGCCCTCCGGAGTCTCGAAGTGCGGATTTTCCGACTGCTCGCAACTCACCCTTGGCAGCCAAGCTCGGAAAAAGCTCGGGTATAATTCAAAGTACGAATCTACGACTACTTCCTCCAATCAGGGCAGGACCCGTCATCCTTGTACATCTGCACCATATTGTGCAGTGTTGCCGCCTCACTAACATTTGGAGCCGAGGCATGTCACAACCCGACATGTAAACATATGGGACACGAGAATCTCCGCATCTCCGCGCCTCGTCCTCAAAAAAGGTGCCAATGAGGCACGTGCCGCCTTTCGCGGCGCCGACGACTGAGCCGATGATTGGGAACCAAGCCCCACCTCCTGGGAATTGCAATGAATTTTCCCTTTTCCTCTGCACACTCCTACATTTTAATACTCGCACGGCTCCCGCTTCTTCCAGGCAAGCGGCTCGTGACCTCGGGGTGCGAGGCGATCGTCAACGCAGCGCGGGGTAGCGGGTCAATGTGGAGATCCCGGACCAAAATGTGGACCTTCAGATCTTAGCATCACTTTTTGGCTTGGAGGAAAAAGCAGGCGCGCAGCTTCAAGGCCTCGATGGTCGGATAGAACTCCGAAAACCACCGCTTGGCCACTGCCCACTCGAAGTGGTACTTATCGGAGGTGTCGGTTGCAAAGATCTTTGCACCGCGAACACCCGGCAGTGACAGGCAGTGCTCAGCCAGGAAATGTCCCAGCATGGCGTACTCCTGGAAACGCCCGCAGAAGGGCACGTTGACAATGAGCATGCCGTCTGCATCAGCCTTCCATGCAGGTCTGAACTTTCTGCGCACTAGAGTCTGCAAGGAGGCAGCACGCGGTCTCCGGCCTTGAGGCTGCTGAGGGCGCCAGACCGGCGCAGACACTCCAGGGCTTCGAGGTACGGGCCTCGAAGAGTCTCCGACTGGAGAGGATTGAAAGCCACCTGCCAGACGTTGCCAGACGTTGGCAGAGCAGCTCATGCAAAGATGGAAGCGCGACATGATGGGATAAATCATGAATCTTAGCTGGAAGTCTGAGAATGTCTGCTTCAGCGCCTGCACCAGATCCACCAGGCGGATCACAGCCCATCCAGTCTTCAGATTCTGGAGCTCGATCAGGTGCCCAGGGTGTGCGTTCTGGCAGGAGCACCGGCAATCACCGGCATGATGCCACGATATTGCCATGACTGCTATGACGTCTGTGACAGCAGAGCTCCAGTCCGCTCCAGTACTTCTAGAAGCATAACCGGTCATAACCGCTCGAAGCCTCTGGCAGCTCCAAGTTGAGAACAGTGGCATCTGGAAGCTGCGGCTTGAGGACCTGTGCCACACGTCACTGAATTCTCAAAGAAAGTGTGCCCTGGGCTCACAACAGACCCCTCCGTGGCCTGTCCGGGCGTGGCATCTGCAGGAACGACCAAGGTATGCTGCATGGGCTGCCTCAGAAGACCATACACTCGATTTGCGTGGGTTGGCTCAACACACAAGAACGTGCGAATGGAGCTGGAAACGGGACCTTGCAATTCGCCAGCGGCCATCCGCCCGCTGCATCGCGACTGCCTGGTCGCCGCCCTCCACACCCTGCATCGGCGTTGCAGTTATGCCGAACACGGAAGCTTTGACGCTTCCATTGCCTGCTGTCATCTACTGGATCCTCACACCGTGTGGCCTCCGGGATCTTAATGGCGACCTTCTCACTGCCCTCCAGGTTGAAAGTCAACACAGAGCCAGGCTTACCTGCCATCTCGCAGTGATTCGCAGTGCAAAGTGAAGACAGAAAAAGCGGCCAAAGCCCGGCGGGCTCCCCCTGTACAGACGTCCTCGCTGGCCCTGCAGCCAAGCCACTCTCCGCAGGCAATTGGAAGTTGAAGCGCCTTCACACTCACTGAGGCTGCGTTCAGGGTTCAGGGTCCGAGCTATCGTAAAATGATCCACTCTTGCATGGCTTGCAAGTATGAAAGCTCCCATGTTTGTGCTCTCTTCTCCCGGCTGCGCATTGTAACGTATCACACCTGCAATTGAACAAACAGACGAGCCTCTTTGAAGCCGGCAACATGACTGCTTCTTCCCAACTGCAAGGCTCGGGAACAGGCCTCAGCGGACACAGACTCTGAAATTCAATTTGCACTCCGACGCCACTTGCTCCAACGGCACATGTGGTCATGTACTACAGGACTCCGACTGCACAGCAAAGAAATCAGCGGCCCAAATAACTGCGAGCAACACAAGGCAAAATAAATACAATTCAAACACGCAAGCTCAAACGCGCGAATCCTGCAAAAGTGCTACGCTCCGAGGCTGATGCAATGTCGCAAGCCAAGAAATTGCGCATACAAATCTGTAGGAGGGAGGAATTACAGTAACACGCGACGCAAGTTCTTTCTGGGCATGCTGGCAATGATGGGTCACAGTCATCAGCCGTCAGCACCACCTTCGGCACCTCGATCGGACAAAGCCTCACAGGTTCAAGCATGTTCTCGCCGTTATGACTCTCACGCCAGCCACCCACACCGGCAAATCGCTGGCCTTGTCACGATTTTGCCCGATTCGGGGCTGGTGTCTGCAGTATCCGCGTCGGACATGGCGGCTACTTGCAGAAAACGCAGGATTGCTTTCGCTTGCTGGTCTCTCTGGGTCGCTCCATTACGCTGTATGCAAAATTAAAGTGTGTTGAAGTTATTCCGCACATCTGGCATTGGATGTGTTTTGTCAACTGCAGCCTTTTGAGAAGCAGACATGCTTGCCCAATGCGGAGGCCAACCGTCTGCACAAATCGCAAACAGTACAAGGCTGTCTGGACCTTCCCTGACCAGGTTTGGTTGATCACTTGGTCACCGGACTCGCAGGCCGTGGGACCTCATCTCGGAAACCTGGCTACTGGTACAATCAAAATGGATGAGATGCAAAGGATTTCCCATGCGCACAGAAAATTCCAATGCGGCATGTAGGCGGAAGCTGGCAAACGCTAAACATCAGTCACGAATCTCTCTTCCTTCGGGTGCAGCACCTTGCGCCGTATATTACCCTCTTACTTCTTGCTCTAAGATTTCGATGCATGTGATGGCACTCAGAATACTCGGAAAAGACACCGGCGACCAGCAACAAGTAGCAACATTATGCTCAGTTTCGTTGCGCATTTCTCGTTTTCATGGCTGATGTTGTCCAAGTTCTTGCCGCGGTCCAGTCCTACACCCACTATTTCCGTACACGACCACCACTCACGTCAGCCCTGCCCAATAGTATTCTTGCTTGATTTGTAATCTAGGACTTCTATAAAACCTACATAAATTCGTATGACTCTATATAACCCCATTATACTCCATATAATCCCCATGTAAACCCGTATGTAACCTTCATATCCATACCCCTGCCACCTAAAGCAGCCAGCAGCTGTGCAGCGTGACGGCATCCGCTGGCCTGGCCCCCATCCCCGATGTTCCCGCCCTGTGACGGTTTAGGGTTTAAGGTTTAGGGGAATCCCTTCCCCGTCTAAAAAGGGATTACGTATGTTACCTAGGGGCATATAGGGGAATGGAAAAGAAAATCGAAACTACCGCAGTATTTAGGGTTCAGGGTGTAGGGGTTATGATAACGCCCCCGCTCCAAGAACGAGCGCCCTCAATTTAGTTCAATTTAGTATCATTATGTATTAGGCCGACTATTTACTATTTGGGAGGCTGGGGGTCAATTATTAGGGAGGGGATGAATAGAAATTGAAGAAAAGGATTTTCATGTGACGGCAGTGCTCCACCAGAATACCCATAGTAAGTTGTCAAGATCATGCCCCCACTTAGGGGGCACCCTATATATCAGGACGTATTATCATGGGGACCCAGAAAGGCACCATAATTTTTACAACCCAAGCGATAGCTTCCAAAGTATGAGACAAAGGTTGCTGAGAACAGCCCGCCTCCCACCCCTGCGGTCGACGGCTCGCTGGTACAGTCCGGATAGTTGCAGCCTGACAGACGCATTTCATGCGGGCTCCTCTGCGATTTGCCCTCTGGCGGTCATATGAGCAAGCGCGACAGCACATTGCGGACACAAGTGGCTCAATGTCAAGCTGACAAGCTTTTACTCCACGCGGCAAGAAATGTAGGTGCTTCAACCGCACAGACATGGAGAAGGGTACTGAAAGTCGGAGCGCATAATTTGGAGCGATCCCTGGACGGGGACGTTGGCTCTTGTGCTTCACTGCTTGCTCTGTCATGCCTGGCCCAGACCACCGGCCTCCATGGGTCTCCGAAGCTGCTCTAAAATATGCAGATGACGATCTCAGTCTCTCTTCTACGTCGGAAGGGCGAGGCTCTTACGCCAGCATGCCTCTGCTTGGAGCCTGATCATCACGTGAAGAGCTTGGGTCCAGGCCTAGGATTTTCAACAGCTCCCCACTTCGCACGGCAGTCTGCCAGCGCTCAAGAAGTTCAGGTTCCACAGGCCCAAGCACGTGGGCAGCCACCGTACTAGGATCACGGCTCGCGGGTCGTCCAACCCCAATGCGCAGCCTTCGTACTCCCGCATCCAGGAATTGGAAAATGCTGCGCACACCGCGATTACCCCCATCGGATCCACCCCAACGCGATGCCCAACAAAAACGGTCAAGGTCTATGTCATCATGCAGAATGATCAGTTTGTTTGGTTCAAAGCCTAGCTGGGTACATGCGCGTCGGATAGCCAAGCCTGACACGTTGTAGAAGGTAGCAGGAATGAACATCATCAGCTCGTGAGGCTCCGCTGCTTTTGCCACCCATCCGAAGCAGCTCCACCACCACTCCCATTTCAGACTCAGCTGATCACAAAGACTCTCCAGAACCAGCGATCCCAAGTTATGCCGCGCCTGCTTTGGGAAAGGCCAGGGATTCGCCAAGCCGACGAGAAGGTTTGCCATGCGCGGGTAGGCCGCCCATGCGTGTATCACCCTTGTAGCATGTGTCGCACTGAGCCCTCGATAAGGGAAGCATAAAGGTGCGCGGCATGCAAACTGCCATAATCTTCAAAAGGCAGCCAGCCTTTATCGTCAAGAACCAGGCGTAGCCCAACTCTTCTTTCCACAGCCTTCCTGGCACCACTGCACACCTAGTCACCCCACCACAAATTTGAACAAGCAACAGCTCACCATCAGACCCGTCTTGGTTGAAGCTCACCAAGCCACCTTGGCTGGCAACGTCAAGTTGCATTCTACCTTATGGTGATTGGGCTCTGGCTGCAAATTAACCGTCCGCTTCGCACTCTCTCTGGAACTGACAAACTGACGCTAGCTCCTGGTGTTGTCACATATGCTTTTCTCAGGCCCCCTCGGAAAATCAAGTCTGCATCTCCGCTCAAACCCAGCCTGTTGAGGGCACCAACCCTGCTTTACAGGCAAGAGGCAGACGCGAAACCAAGCAAGCAACCACATGACAACGCGTTCAGCACACATATTAACCATGCTGCTTCTAAGTGCTCTCCTCGAAACCCTTAGATCCAGGACAAAACCCTGGGATTGCCTGGAGTAAGCCTCTTGAAACTGCTCCAGGCTGATGGATTTCACCTGCGGGAGGGCAGAATAGTGGGGCCTTGGTTAGACAAGCGCTGTACTCATGACGACGAAGGAGGGAACGGTATGGAGCTCATGACATACCCACAGCCAAAATTGTCAACCGGCTTCTTTAAACGCTCTACATCCTGCTCCTAATGATTAATGATTAACTGGTCTTCAAACTGAACAGGCCATCCGGAAAGGGAGGCAGGTTAACTCTGCAGCAGTGCTCCGGGTAGTGCTAGTGAGTAAGCCTTCCTGCCGGGCTGCATCCGTAACCGCAGCTGCGGCATGGGTCATGCTACCAAATCATGGCTATGTGCGCTCTGGCCGTATACTATGAGGACCATACTCGCCATCCGACTATTGAAGGTGCCTATCAGGATATGTTCAATAGCAGAGAAAAAAGGTGCCTGAAAAAAGCGGCGGACCTTGTAACTTTGAGATTTACCTAATAGTAGGGAAAGGCAGCGCTGGCTGGCCCAAACCAAATTGGCCTCCGTATCGCCTGACGATCCGCTGGTCAGCAGGCCCCAAGCCTTAGGTCGCTCAAATGAAGATCCCCCTCCACACCCCGAAAGTGATCTTCAGATTGGACCCCAAGCTATGGGGCCTCTCACGTGAAGATACTTCTGCTTGCTTCTGCCAGAGGCTGCTTCTGCGTAAAGCAAGGAGATCAGAGGCCCCTCGCGCGATTGAGGTGATACCCCAGCAACTTGAACACTTCCTGCTTGGTCTGGGCATTATCGACATCTTGCTGGCTGAATGCACGGGTCCTCTGTGAACGCGTACAGGTTCGCCGCCTCGTAGGGCCTTCACTGCACTGCCCACATCAATGACCGCTACAAGTAGCACACTGGTCATTCTTGTTGGCACTGCTGTCCCACCCTTGGGGTGGAAACTGTGATGCATATGCGAAAGCCATTGTAGGCTAAGTGCTTCGCTCAAGGTCACAGATCTCAAGGGGATGCTGCGGACCACTCGCAGGCCTTAACCTGGAACTCAACTGAGTGTGAGCATGACACAAACATCTGCCCTCAATAGGTACATGCAAGCTACGCTTCTCATCTTTGAACAGACTGCGAAGGCAAACAAACTTTTAAGGCAGGCCCTGCGCTCGTCTCATGATGCTCATCCCACCTTGAGCCACGGTCTTTATTGGGCACCCTGCGCTTGCCATATGGTTGCTGCATGGTCGCCCAAGCCTGCCCAAAAGCACAACTGTTTCAAGCAAACAGCTTCGGAGCGATTTCCGCAGCTGCAGCAACCCAGCCGAACAGAGCTCTTCTTATTGTCACTTCTTTTTGGAAGGGGACTGCCAAGCACGCACAAGCTCCCCCTGCCCTACTACCACGACTGGGTTTTGGCAGTGCTGCCACCACTCCACAATTATGAGCATGGACTGGTGCCTACCACACGGCACACCCTCTCCAGATCAGAGCGGTGGACGACCCCTTTGCCTGCAACCCAGGCTTAAGTGGCTTCAAACTGGCACATTTTCAGATCACAAGGGTGCTGGATAGATGGATGCGTGAACATTGGCACATGCATTAGCATATCACCATGCGGAGGCTATGTCTTGGCAGCTGCACAGGGCAGCCCTTTGCGAGGTCGAGCTTTTTCATGCCAGGCTTTGCACTAGCCAGTTGAGGTCAGTGGCATCAGGCTTCCATCCTGACAGGCTCTTGCCCGTCCGCCTCGAATAGAAAAACCTTAGCTGTCGCTAGGACGGGTCGGGCAACACACATCAGGAAACACAAGCTTACTTTGAGTAAGAAGTGCCGGCCCACAGGGACCTAGCACCATTGGATCATGCCTTGCAGGATCACGATGACATGCGGTCCAGGTGCGGCACACCATTGCCGCCAAGTCGGCGGAACTCTTGCACCGCCTGCTCACGGAGACTGCGCAGAGAGCAGCAGCAGCAGCAATATCCAAAACTTTGCCACGCTCGGGACTTGGCCTCTTTCGACCATTCCACGTCTTGCAGCTCAAAGTCTGCCAAACCGCGCCGCTTCAGCAAATCAAAGGCAGCAACACAGTGTGGACCTGGATAGTGCCAAGTTCATGCTACAAGTACGTACAAATTGAAATAGCTGCCTCAACTCTAGCAGCTGAGCTGGGCACATCCACCTCGTGCGAACAGCACAATTTCCTTAGCGCAGCTGGCGGTTGGCATTTGCACGTCTGGCACCAGCGTGGCGGGGCAACTGCCCCAGCAACTCACGAAAGTCACAGGAAAAATCTGAGAGCAGAATCAAATGACAACTGGAACAGAAGCAACACTAGAATAACACCAACACGCATGCCGAAACGGCTGCCGGAAGTCCAAATCTTTGTAGCGCTGGACATCCCAGGGCAGCTGGCTTCGATCAGCTTTGGGCGAACGCGGAGTTGATTTTGCCTGGCTCGCAGAAGCGCCTTTGCTGTGCCTCCCGGTGACAAAGAGTGGTCTGCAGCAGAAAATCTTACTGCTGCTACTACTACTACTTCTTCTTCCATTACTACTACTACTACTACTACTACTACTAATACTACTACTACTACTACTATTCTTGCTACAACTACTGTTTTTGTGGAAGCACATGCCGCTTTGTTCTGAGGCCGGAGCATCTGCATACAAAGCATGAAGCTACTGCTAATACTGGTGTTCTTCACTTTGTTGCCGCTAGTATTCTTATTACTATCTCCCGTACCTTAGCTCTGCCAAGTCCTGTTTCGTTACTTGCCCACTCCCCACCCTCAGCCCTCCCCCCTACCACTGCAGTGATAAGAGCAATCACCAGAATACCGGGAACAATGGTTAGGATTGTCGAAGCATCTGTAAAAAGTCATGGTAAGAACAAGTATTGTAGTAATAGTACCACTCCAGCTTGCAGGTGACAAAGGTCGCTCAATCTGCGTTCCCTCCCGCGACATGCTTCCGCACTCACAGCAGTAGCAACAGTCATTGCAAAAAGTACAAAGGCGATTCAAGAATGAAAATTGAATTAACATGCAGCTGCCTCAGCTTTGCCTTTGCCTCCTTCGCTCTCTGCAGGAAATCTCCCCTTTCCAGCAAATCCCGTGAGCTGAGACCGGCCTCACACTGATGATGCTGCTGTTGTGATTAGATATTCATGCTGACGCTCCTGTCCCTGCAGTGGTATTTGGTGCCAACAATGACTCTGCCTAGCATTTACACTTTCACCTTCGTCTTGATCGTGACTCTCATGATATTTGTGAGGCTGCTGCCAGACGGTCACTGCTTGAGCATACAACTACCAACAAGATGAAAACCAACGCGGCACCACATCGCGCAGAAATACGAAAGACATCAACAGATCACCCAAGGCAACAGCTGCTCGTTCGTCAGCTTCTGTCATTATGCACACACACTCACACTTTTCAAAGGCGGGTAGACATAGAGAAATACCAATGCCTCACAACCTCACTACCTGAGGACAGTTCATACCTACTCTGAAGGTACCATCACACAAGTTGTCAAGACTACAGACTTTGCGACTGCAATTGAGTATATTGCCGAAAATCAGGGCAGGGCTTCGTGGCCTGATAAACTACATCTGCTTCAAACTTCAAAACACTATACCGCCACCGCCGCCGCTGCTGCCGCCGCCGCCTCGTGGATCAAGCTGCGCAGCTCGGCGATCGACATGGAGTCCACTTCCTTGTCCGTGGCATCGCCAGCACAACCTTCGGCCACCCGACTACATGCATCCCCTAGAGCTGACTCTGTCAGCAAGGAATACCACAAGACTTCCATCGAGTGTCCACCACTTGCTTTGTTGGTGCTTGTCTCTGACGTCGAAATGCTTGACTGCCTGCCATCATGACAAAGCTTGGGGATTCTATCTTGCAAGGGATTGCAGATGTCTCTCTTGGCTTTGGCGTAACTGCAAAATGGGCAGCAGCATATCGTACCAGTAGCTTGCCTCAACTTGTCGACCATGTCGCGCTTCTCAAAACAATCCTGGGGTCTGCTGGGCCTCTCTCTAAGTCAGGGTCCACCACACCAGAATGATACGACTCAGGTTGCTTCCATCCCCAAGACTAGACATCTGTTTTGAAAGGCTCACCATCAGATGTGTGCAGGAATGTGCAATCCATGTGTCTGCGTACATCTACCTACATGACTCAGGGGTCAGATGAGGATCATCCAAGGCCACGCCCTTTTGACGAGCCAACTCCTGGAGCTCCCTGATGGAAAGTGCCTGCAGCGGCAAACGTGAACAATCTCCCCCGATAGCGGGTCCTCATCAGTACCAGTACCTTTACGTCGTTTCCAAGCGCTCTGCACAGGATGCAATCTTCCAAGCATAAAAATATCAATGCTCACGATACTCGCAGTGCAGTAATGTCGGCGTTATGTTTGCCATGATGAGCAGCTGGTACTACTGGAAGCGGTAGTTCCACTCTGATGAGGTCCGAATGCAAGCTCGGGGCCAATGCTTCCACTTCACCCTCAAGATAAACATTCTGTTTAGCGACAGGAAGCCGGTCACCATCCTGAGTGTTCTGTTGGCTGTCAGTGCCGCAACCAAATGATACCAGAACCATGATCACACCGCCTTGCCGTGAGGAACAAGGGAACTTTTACACTTGAAACCACTTGGCCAAGCGGAGTGCACGAATGCCATGCGGTGGAACATTCAGAAGATTTGCTTGACCTTCCACTTCACATAATCCATTGTGTCTCATGTATCCTGTACACGGCCGCGCAAGCTATATGCTAAGTCCATTCCAACTGGTTGTCAACTGCCTGTCCTCGAAGTCCTGCGCGGACAGCCTTCGCGCCTGTCAAAGCTTCCGGGTACTTCCCATGTCTTCTCGCGGTGCTGATAGTTCCAGCTCGAGGTTTCAAAACCCATCAGCAATGCAGCAATTTTCTGGGACAGCTGAAGCTACGCAGGACATCATTTACAGGACACATAGTATCCGTGGGCTCCACCTGCACAATCCCCGCAGGCAAGCTCAGCGCGCCACAGCGGCCCAGGCGCCATGCTGCACGCGCAGAGCGCATGTTGTCTACAGGATGTCTTACGCTTACACAAGCCTGATGATGTTTACGTTCACCTTAAGCCGTTTGACGCGATTCTGCCTTCAGTACAGCTTGCACATGCCCTGCATATGCTGCCTGCATTTCTGTGTGCTTCGAAAAGACTCTTCCTGGAAAAAAATGGCAGCTTGCAAAGGAGCGACAAATGATTGCAGAAACCGCCAACCAGCTGCTTCATCCCTCACGACACCCCTAGCAGTTTGTAGCGTCCTCGAACGTCAAGATCCAATCTCCAGGCCCGAAGCACGGTGCCCCGACTCCTCCTGGCACAGAGAGGACACATGATCGGTGAAGTTGGTGGGGAGTTCTTGAAACCCGGCCTCAGGGCCCCGCAGAAGCTCTTTACGAGGCCGGCCTCTGCGCTGCGCCGGAAGGACTGCAGCCTGGCACACAAAGCAGCGCCTCCCTTCAGGGAGGACCAGTGGTGTTTGAAACCAATCTATGTCTTACCAATTTCCCAACAGGAAGTTGCATGCATGTTGAAGCACAACATCTTGCTGATATGTAGGTCTAGCTTCGTCTCAACAATTGGCGGGCTGGCTGAGACATCGTGACACTTTCCACACCTTGCCAGCCAAGGAAGGGAAGAAATCGGACAATAATGCAGCACATCGCTTTAAATCTCACATCAACTCATCTTGTGCAGCATGCCTTCTCGTAGCCGATGTTGGTCCTCCGTGTTTCTGCCAGAAATTAAGCAAGACCAACCATCTCTGACAAGCCCACCCACCAGGACGGATTTGATGATTGCGTGCCTCGATCTCACATCTCTGGAAGATGCTTTGCACCAGAACTCTAGCATCAGCCTGAAAACTATACTTTCAATCTGAAAGCACTATCGCCGCTCGACCAGCGGCATCAAGACAACTCGACAGGTCGAAGGGACCTGCCTTGAAGTGCAGACCTTGAAGGAACCGCACGAAATCCTCACAGCAAAGACACTTCAACGACGTGTCTTGTCCAGATGCCAAACGCAAAGCCGAGCCCAAGACTTCGGTTGAAACGCTTCGAAACCTGGACGCGGCTGCGGGAACATTGAAACTCCCACTGCGACATCCCTGGCGGCAACTTGGCTTCAAACTTCATGATGCCACCAGCATCTGAAAACAGGATGCGCTGTCTCTGAGAAGGAAGAAGAAGCAATTGCTGCGCGCAGGTTGGGAAAATCTTTGGGCACCGGCTTGATTTCGAACTGCTGACCTTCCAAGACACTCTTTCAGTTGGATGTCGAGAAAACGTTGCAGAGCCTGGCCGGTTTTGTCGTTCGAGAAGAGGTCTTGCAAAGGCTGCCAGCCTCCAGTCACACGTGTTGTACGACCTGCAGATGCTTTTCTTGCCGACAAACCACTAGTGACAGTGTCCCAAGGTGCTGACTGTTCATAATCCAGCGAAGAAAATAGCGCTCCACCTGCGCCAAGCAACAATGCTTCTCTGGCATCGCTGGCCATCGGGATGAAAATGAAGGAACTGCAGGAACGCCTCTTCCCTTCCTCCTCCGACAGGCAGTTCCTGCGCTCACTTCTCAAGCACGTGGCATAGTTCTCATGGGAGGACACTTGCCTGCTCTTCTGGGTATGCCGGAGGCTTTGGGACAAGAGCATCCTAAATTGCATGGCCGAAACGGATGAAGCTTGTGTGCTTTTGGTCACCATCTTAGTACATCTTAACCCAGGGTTCTGGCCTGCGTATCTTGTGGCCAACTTCCTGAAGTGAACAGCTTGACCTGCCAGCGCAGGTCAGGCGCTGTCGTGCCATCCAGCGCGACATGGAAAAGACAGCAGGCAAGCAGGTTCACCTGAAACCTGACATCCTTACGGCAAGCACTGCCGTGTAGAAATTGCTTGGGCTCTTGCATAATCAAACTCATCGCGCCACAACTTCCCCTGGCGGGTATATGAACGATAGCAAAAGCATACATGGTCAGGAATAGAAGGATGTGACTGTAACACCAACACATGTCCATTCATTTTGTAGGCACGGGCTGTCAGCTTCAGACACGCACCTTGTAATTTGAACTGCCCAATTCAAGCAGGCACGGCTGTACAAGCAAGTATGATTCCCGGAGCCCACGAGAACATAGCACGATGTAGCCAATACATGGTTGTCTAGTTGCAGTACAGATAAGAGGGCCTCATCTATGTATGCGTGGGAAGCCAGTAGCATTCGAAAAGATCCCACTCTGCAAATGCAGGATCTGCGAAACGTGCCCGGCTGCTCTCGAGGAGCAATCAAACATTCATACACTTCTTTGTTGCCTGGTAGCGAATTGCAGAACCAATATGCCAGCAGCCGGGGTAATTACATGACGACACTACACATTGCAAAGATCTACTGCAAAATGCACTACATGGGAAAATCTATAATTCTGCAAAGATGTGCGAACCTACACAAGTCCTTGGAAGGAGGGCATGGTCGGTCGCCTCCGGAGAGCTTCATGTTGCTGGGAGATCCATGAATGTCTTGGAGGAATAATGACAACAATAAGAACAATAACAATAAGGATATCCATAAAAAAATTGTTAACAAGAAGAGTAAGTACCATCTTAACTGGCAAACAATGACAATCATAGTAACAATGATAACAATATCACCAATACGAATAACGACCATCATAGCCATAATAACAAGAGCAAGAACCACAACAATGATTAATAACCATAACCATAAGAACAATAACAATACTCAGAATAACATTCATAATAACAACGCTCGGACGGTACATGCGCCGACTCATCTGTGCGCAAAGCTAGAGTACAGAATCCAATGCAAGACGCAATATTCTTGCAAGCATGCACCCATGGGCCGTCGCGAACATACACGTCAACAAAACGTAGGAATTTTATGCGTAAATGATGCAATTTTCAGTGGATTCTATCCGGCATAATTTTAGAAATCAGGGTTTCCGGATGAAGAACTGCATGTTTGGGGTCTGATATTGTATGAGCCGAAGTGAAGGGTTGAGAGGTCGCAAGGGGTAGTTGGGTAAGTGGCAACTGCGGAGGCTGAGGTTTTAAAGGCATCTGGGTCCTGGAGGAAGTGCAGATGTCCGGGGCTTCATGCTTCTGACTTGCAACTCGGACAACCCGTAAACGTTAACGACTAAACCCGAAACCCAAAGCCCGTAAACCCGCAAGCGCAAAGCGTCTGCAAGTATGTCACGCCAAGTACACCTTAAATCACTGAAGCCAAAACCGGCTAACTTTCCTGTGAGGATCTTAGAGAAAACAGCGCACCTTGGAACAGGAACGTTATTGTGATTTGCACATGGATGCTCTGGTTATCGCATGCACACGAACGTTGAAAAACGCCATGCATGGGTATTTGCAGTATTTCCAGCCTCTACAAGACAACTCACATCCGCAAAGGTCGGCCAAGCATTTTTTTTGTTTTGCGCGTTTTCGCTCCGGTGGAGCCAATAACAGTAATAACAGTAATACTAATAACAACAACAACACTAATAACAATAATCGCAATGATAACCGCAGTAGTTGCAGGACCGCAGCTGGCCCATCAAAATCACAGCCCAAGGAATGCAAGCAAAACATTGGGTACATTTGGGTACCTCACCCCATCATCGCAGTCCCCCGACAATACACTTGTAGTAATGCTATGCCCGAAATAGAGGTCCTGCATATGACTGTCATAGGGTGGTGGCAGTACCCAAAGCTAAGGAGAACAGCTGCTAGCAACGTCCACTGCCTCGGAGGCACGTCAGCGATTAAAATGGGGTACTCGGAAGATCCACTTCTCCATATCATAGGAGATGAACTTGCCGCCAAACTCCTTGAAACAAAGGAAATCCGCCCCTGTTCGGAAAGACAGGCCTATGAAGAAGAAAACTGATAGCCATCTGATGTCCTCGGAGAGCTTCGACAATCGGGATTGAAGAAGATCCAAGCTCTTGGGCTTCACATCGTTCCTTCAAAGCTGTTCAAGAATATGAGTGTTGAGCTCAAGATCGCTTTCAAAAAAAATATCTGTGCACTTGTGACTGTGCGGCTCACGGGCTTCACACAAGCACTTCTGTCCGTAAACCCTTAAAAACCTTCGAAAGCTCCACAAACTGCCTGGTCGGCTTGACATGCAGGGTCACCACAGCCTCCTTGTTCAGGCCTTGACCTTATCACCGTTCGTTTCCATTCACACAGCAGCCCGCAAGTAATTCACGCAGGCGTAATCCCTGGAATTTATGCCCTCATTCCCTTCTCAGCGGTGAGGAGTGCAGGTTCTTCATCATCTAGACGATTCGAAGAGTCAATCAAGCTATGCCTTCACCTCTTTGGGTTTCATTTGGGACACGGATTTTCGGTTCTATTCCTCTGCAGCCATGTGGATTCATTTCTCCGAACCATGTCGAGGAACGATCTGAACGTTACCCAGCAAAAAGGGCAAGGAATTATTTGGGTGTTTTCTGCTTTAGACCAGGGGAGAATGTGTGTGCGTTTGCAATATGTTTGGACAAGTAACGGACAGAAAACGCGTAACAGCTCCCTCCGACGCATTGACATGTGCCGTTTTGCGCGCGTTTGACAAACAGAAAATACGTGACAGTTGCCTGGTGTCTTGTTACAATACGTTTGGAAGTGAAACAGGCAGGTCGCAATCCGCTCCGACGGATGAGGAGGATTCACTACAACACATCATACGGGTTAATGTTGGTTTTTGTTTCTTAGCGTGGCGGGTGGGAAAAGAATGTGGCGCTTCTTCGTGCGGATTCACTATTAACACCATCCAGTTCCATACGGTTTCATGTTTCCAAAAATGGGGGAGGGATTCCACCCATTCACCACGCGACATTGGACATGGACTCACCTCCTAAAAAGGCAGAGGGCCTTTCATGCTTTTTGGCAGCCGCTCTCATGAATAGTGCAAGCATGCAGCCACGCATGAATTTGAAATCTCTAAGTGGACCGGAATGATCAATAATGATCACAGGATCCCTATCATAGAGACCAGTACTAAGCTAACTTCAGCGAAGACCCAGATGGTAGTGCCTATATAGTATATCATAATTTAATCTCCAAGATTACAGCAGTTGCCGCTTTCTTTTCCAGTCATCCCCAATAACAGCCCTGTATCCCCATGAAACCTATATAAACCCACCTCTAAGAGATTTCTAAGTTTCGGAAACTCTTATCCCCACAATCCGCTGCACTGTCCTTGTTTCCATAGCATCTTCCATTTTTATATCCATTTGACTCTCCCTTGTTGGGGTAATATCACCAAACATCCCTACATCAACCCTAAACCCTACATGGTAATTTCCATTTTCTTTTGCATTCCGCTTTACAATCCCTAATATAACTCCTATGTATTCCCAAATAACTTTCATAGCCATGGACCCCACTTGCAGGCCTGCCTTCAGATAAGCGTAGACTGACAGGGCATGGGTACCTGGGTAAGTTCCTGACAGGCTGCATAAGAGATATTTGACAAGAGATGCACACCCAAGACCCGCACCTATACTGGTCCTGAGTTACCATGGAAACCTGTACAGTCCTTGTGAACTGTTAGAAGAACCGCAATACTCGCACATGGGCTGGAACCTTGCAAACGCTGTAGAAGACAGTAGGGTAAAAAAGCGGTGTCCAACAATAAAATACGGGTAAAAGCAGAAACACGGCCTGCAAGCCGCACTACTTGTACACCGGCTGAAGCTTTACGGTAGAAAACACTGACGCAGCACAGTGTTGTCACAGAATGAAAATACGAGGAAAAACAGAAAGCCAAAGAAAAAAGCCTGCAAACGCAAAACCAAACATCAGAAACAGAGCAGCAAAAATCAAAAGCATGAATCAAAAAGCAGCGGAAAAGAAAAAAAAAACACAACAACAGACAGCAAAAAGCAAAGCACAACCTCCGAACGGCAGCCAATGAACAGCAGATGTAGCAAGCTAAGAAAAGACAACACGCCAGAAACACAAAAAAAGTAGGATTCCTGTGCAACCTGCGAACAGCCACCTGTTTGGCAACGCGTAACTAGCTAGCTCGACTCTCATTGCCAAATCAAAGCTGTTCCTGGAAAATGAATGCCATCCTTGAGCCTCATCTCCCACGTGTTTATGCGCGAGGGCGCAGGGCTGGGGCTCCGGCCCACATCAGGCTTTTCCCTCAGGGCCGACAGGTGTCAAACTATTATGCGAGTCAAAAGGGCATTCTCATTCCAGGCTTGTCCAGGCCTTTCTGGATACAGAGTTAGACTTCCGCGCTCTATCCGGACATCCCGGTCGAAGTCGTGGCACCGGACGTCCGTCAAGCCTGACTGCCAGTAGGGTCACAAGGCAACACATGAAGGTTGCCCAAAATATAGGGCACCCTTTGGGGGTTCACATAATAAGGATTCTGATGTTTTGGGTCCATGTTAGGGTCCCCCTATTTTGGGAAACTACCACACATCTGTACACCCACCTGGCCACTTGACGGAACCGAATCCATACCGCCCGATCTCCAGGTTGTCAATCTTGCTGAGCTGAGCCTCTGTCATTCGCGACATTGCTTCCTCAGAGCAGTGCATTCAAGCGATGCACATGTGTTCGCACACGCCCCCGTGGACATGCTCAGAGATGGTTCCATCGACTGCTGATACCAGTACATTGCACGAATTGCACAAACTGCAGGCTGGTCCCAAAACTGACCATGTTCAAGCATCTGGTACGCAAGCCAAGTCTCCACGGAGGGGCTGCTGTAATAGTCTTGGCGTGTCAGGCGCGGCACAAGCGAAGCAGCCGCTGGGGTTGCATTCTTGGGAGTCTCCTGCTCTAACCTGAGATGCGAGCTTTTGCCAGCTTTGCCTATGCTTCAAGTCTGCCCACCTCTCTGGACCATGTCGAATGATGTTCGGCTTGATCGGTTTCAGAGTAGGCGTGCTCATCTCCTGCAAGAAGACGCAAAGCTAAAAAGGATGTGAGGACAAAGAAACTAGACTTTCTGCGGGCCTCAGGCATGGTTGGCGTTCCGGTGCCACCCGTCGTGCCATCCATTTGGACAGAAGAGATCGGTGGCTGCGCTTCACGCGGCTTCCTGATACACTGGAAGCAATGCAAGTGTTTCTGAACTGGCTTGGGTCATGCAAAGTCATGTGCTCCTCAGAGGTGGCAGCGTTTCATCTGCGGGGGCACGCCGGGGTGATGGAACAGGTGAGCGGGGCGACTTCATCGACACGCGCAAGAAGGCCTGAGCTTTGATTTGCAAGGCCTACTTTTACAACAATGTCACCTGTTCGGTTGAGAGGCGGAGGGCGACACGTCTGGACCGCTCGTTGGTGTTTGCGGTCTGCTGCGTGGTGTTGAGCCATAGGAGCGGAACTGCTCAGTCCTGCATGCTTGGATATGCTTGGAAGGCAAGATGCACTTGCGGCACAAGTACGGAAATGACCAACGCACAGAAAAGCCTGAGATATCCGCGTTCTGGTTCATACACTAACGGAATTGTTGAAGAGCCAGAGGGAGTTAGTTATCTTCAAGCAACTATTCACAGGTGCTTGATCTTGAAAAATGACATCCAAGGCTCACTGCTGATGGTGGCAGGCTGAAAGCGCCGCTTCGTGGCGACCGCTCTGCAAACGAGCCCTGGCAGCCGTTTGTGTGAGTGGCTCTCTGCCACTTGCATGGTCAATACAGATGCTCCTCATGCATCTAGAAGGAGGATTAAGATTCAGACAGCGCACACATTCCCAGAAAACATATTACCAGAATTCGCATTTCACCGCCAAGTCCATCATTTCTGGGGACCCGCCAACGTGTGTTTGACGAGCAGGCCTCTGAAGCGGAGCGCGACGGTGTGGAGGGCTTGACCTTGTAGCTTAATGAAGGCAGAGTCCAAGGCATAAGTTACGCAGATACACACTTGTTGGGACATCCTACTCAATGTTCATAGCAGTCATAGCCCGTGATCCTGGTAGATAATGTATATAGATAATATAGACCGGATGCCTGTTCTGAGCTCCAAGCTCGGGCAGCCGACTCTGGCTGTGACTTCCAGAGATAAGCGGAGGTGGCTTTGGAAGGTGTCTTGGGCATCGTCAAGCCCAGGGGTCGCGGTGGAGCTTGGTTGGTAACCAGGCCATTCAAGCCATAAGGATCCACAGGGGACATGGCACCACCCATGCCCATCTGAGGTTGAGCGCCAAAAAGGCTTCCACCTGCAGGAGCCGCACCAAAGAGACCGCCACCACTGTTGGCTCCAAAAAGGCCACCTCCGGAGTTTGCTCCGAACAATGAGTTTGCTCCAAACAATCCTCCGCCTGAGTTCGCTCCGAAAAGGCCACCTCCACTGCCTCCGAAAAGGCCGCCTCCTGTATTGGCACCAAATAAGCTGCCTTGTGAGCTTGCGCCAAACAAGCCTCCGCCGCTGCTCTTGGCACCGAAGAGTCCTCCACCGCCGCTGTTTCCAAACAGCCCTCCAACGGTGTTGCCAAACAAGCCACCACCAGTGTTGCCAAACAAGCCACCTCCGGTGTTGCCACCCCCGAAAAGACCACCACCACTGCTTTGACCAAACAAGCCACCGCCAGTGTTGCCGAACAAGCCACCGCCCGTGTTCTGACCAAACATGCCGCTACCGGAGTTCGCACCAAACAGACCTGCACCTGTGTTTTGGCCGAACAAGCCGCCACCGGCATTGCCACCAAAGAGTCCGCCTCCAGTATTTTGGCTAAACATGCTACCGCCAGTGTTGGCACCAAAAAGCCCGCCACCACCTGAGCAGGCACTGTCACAAAAGGATCCTACACTTACACTGACGCAGAGCTATATGAAACTTGACACGTGCACGGCAGTAAGGCCATGGCTGTTGCCACCGAAGAGGCCTCCACCACTATTTGCTCCAAACAGGCCTCCTCCGCTGCTTGGCTTCCCGAAGAGGCCGCCGCCACCCGAGTTTGCGCCGAAGAGACCACCCCCTGTGTTGCCACCGAAGAGACCCCCGCCCGCACTCTGGCCAAACATCCCGCCACCAGTGTTTTGTCCAAAAAGGCCACCACCAGAGTTTGGCTGACCGAACAAGCCACCGCCTGTGTTTTGTCCGAACAAGCCCCCGCCAGTGTTCTGGCCGAACATGCCGCCACCAGTGCTCTGACCGAATAAGCCTCCCCCAGTGTTAGCACCAAAGAGACCGCCACCACTAGACTGCCCGAACAGGCCGCCCCCGGTGTTCTGGCCGAACAAACCTCCGCCAGTGTTTTGCCCGAACATGCCTCCTGTGTTGCCTCCTCCAAACATGCCTCCGCCTGTGTTGGCACCAAATAGGCCCCCACCACCGGTGTTTTGTCCAAATAGCCCGCCACCGGTGTTCTGGCCAAATAGTCCACCACCACCAGTGTTCTGTCCAAACAAGCCACCTCAGAGACGGGCACATCCACGCAGCTTTGCGCAACGAAAAACACCCAGCTACTTGCAAGTGCGCACCTCCAGTGTTCTGCCCAAAGAGACCGCCCCCAGACGACGCACCGAAAGGGCTTGTAGCGCCGCCACCCATGCCACCGGCAGCAGGAGCACCTCAATCTGCACATGTTTTATGTTGGCCTTCCTTCACGGCCAGCTCATGGCATTTATGGGAGCGGGGGTGGCCAAAGCATTCTGCATAGCAACAAATTCAAATTCGAAATCACTCTCCTGCCTTGACCAGCTTGAAGCCGGTTGGCTTGGTAGTCTTCCATGCGCAGCCTTGGACAGTGGCACTTGCTTCAGAACCCCCAGGCTTATGCTGTATCATGAGGTGATACGGATCTGTCTTGAGCGTTCTCCGCGAGCAGTCACAATTTCTCTGAGGATGCAGCTCCTCGAAGGATTTGTTCTTGTAGCAGTCCATCACACCTATGTGGGCGTACTTCAGTTTGGTCTCCTGGTCGATGATTTCCTGCATCTTCGTAGTGGTGCCTGACACTGCACCACCAAATCCGCCTCCTCCGCCAAAGAGGCCACCCTGGGCAGGCTGCCCAAAGAGCCCGCCGCCAGTGTTCGGTTGGCCGAACAAGCCGCCACCAGAACTTTGTCCGAACATCCCTCCTGCTTGCGGCTGACCAAATAAGCCCCCACCAGAGGACTGTCCAAAGCCGCCACCACCACCGAAGAGTCCGCCTCCAGAGGAAGGCTGGCCAAAGAGGCCACCTCCACTGCTTGGCTGACCAAAGAGACCGCCTCCCTGAGACTGGCCGAAACCGAATCCGCCGCCTGTGTTTTGCCCAAAAAGGCCGCCACCAGAGTTTGGCTGACCACCGAAGAGTCCACCACCAGAATTCTGGCCGAAGGGACTCCCCCCTGGTGCCTGGCCACCGAACAGCCCACCGCCACTGTTCTGGCCAAACAGTCCTCCACCACCACTGTTCTGTCCGAAAAGACCACCGCCAGTGTTTGCTCCAAACATGCCACCGCCAGTGTTGGCACCTGAGCTCCACAAGCTCTGCAAGGCAAGTCATGACGCGAGTGGGATCGATCTACGGCATGTTCTTTTTTTTCTCCTACTTCATCGCCGGAAGACCGAAGAGACCGCCGCCCGTGTTGGCACCGAAGCCACCAAAGCCACCCTGCGGCTGCCCAAACATGGCGCAAGGAGCCTTGCGAGATGGTGAGCGACTTTAACGAGACTCTGATTCCATCCTGCCGCATACCGAAAAATTAACCAAGTGGCCTTGTCTTGCTCAGCAACGCTCGGCTCGGTTAAATCTATGGGCCGCTGAATGCGATGGCACGGTTTAGACAAGGTGGGTAAGTCTGCTCTTGTGTAGGCTTAGTGTGAATGACGGGTGCGCCACTCGGCGCGGCTGACGGGCTGCGTCTGGTCAACTGCTATTGCTACTTTAACGTGCGCCTCTATGACTGCGCCTAAGACCTAGTCCTGTCTGCAAGTCCTGTCTGCAAGGATTACTCAGTACGTCAACTGCCTTTGCGGTGTATGACGCCTGGCCGGCGCTTGAGCTTCGTTTTGTCTGCATGATGCAGCAGTGTGCGCAAGAACCACATGGGAGCTGGGAAAGCTGAGTGAAACTGCACAAATTTCAAATAGCTACTGAAATGCTGGAACCTGTCCGGACAGGTCGAGCCCTTCGAAAAGCAGGGTTCCATCAACCTGCGTAGGGTTGCGTAGGGGTCCAGAACAGAAGAACTTCTTAGAGGCAACAGCGCCTCAATTCCAATCTTGGCAAGCCCTTCCAGGAACTGGCTGCGTGACACTACCTCGGCTGGCCAGTGGCCAGCGTGACTCTCTGCATGTGGCTGCGTCACACGTTCCCCACACGATCTTCGGCTCGCAGCTCCCGATCCGTCTGAGTCCAGGAAGCCCCAGGCTTGGTCCAGGCCTCATGCGGACAAGACCTCTTCCACCTACCGCAAGCATTCCGTCAGCCGCATCACTCGCATCTTTGGACCAGGCTCAGGTTGGCCGCAACTGCCCCCTGTACCGCATGTGCCGCAAAACAGCTTTGCTGAAGGACAGCAGACCACCCCGAGCAGGCTGTCGTTTTGGTCTCTCTGCTTTTAAAGCGCATGCTGACCCCTACGCTCTGGCAAAACCGGACATGAGGCCTGCAAGTTGCAGGAAATGGAACAAACAACTTCCGTTTGCGGAAGCAAACTTGTGCTGCATGTCTTCTCTGCAGCATCCCCCAAATAACCACTGCAGTCACACGGAATCTATGTAGGCATCCAAGCTTCAGGCAAGCATCACCTCATCCAAGATAAGTCTCTCTCGATGCCATGTGGCTGCTGCGGCTTTGCAACGCTCTGCGCGTGTCGCGCTAGCAGAGCAAGGTTATCAACCTATGGAGTGGCCAGCAAGCATTCCCTGATTCCCAGGACGGCTGGCAGGATGTCAGAAAACACCCAAAGATGAACTAGGAACAGCAACAAGAATAAGAGAGGGAAAAGCGAATGCAGTCCAAAGTGACTAGCATGTCTTTGCTTGATCACCAGCGCTAGCTGACACTTCAAGTCACCAGCCTCCTGCAGCGACGGGCATTCTTGCTGGACTGCGTCAATCCGAGCAAAGCACACACAACACACTTGCAACCGACAAAGACATTCCTTGTTCTTGAAGTCCAACATGTTCTGCTTCACGTTCAGCTGCAGCTGTTGCAGTTTAACCTGCTGGCTGGCAGGTAACCGCACCAAGCGTGAGGCGTGAGTCTACAATGGCACTAGGAACAAGTACACTAAGAATGCCATTATACAAAATGCAACCTGCGAAGTAACAAGAACACAATGAGAAACCCATAGCCAGTAGCCAGCCTTTTCCTCACACTGCCTGTTCTGGCTACTCAGAAGGTCCATGGTCAACTTGAGCTCAGAGGCTTCCTTCTCCTGCAGATGCCGCTGATTTCCAAGTACTGGGCAGCATGAGAACTGGCATGGACGTTTTGATCCTTTGCAAGACAAACCATGCCCTCGCGAGCCTGGGAAATCCTACTACAGCTCATGAGGGACATGAAACGAGTCGTACCGTATCAGACGTATCCATGCACCCAGCTTCACCTGGCGCACTAAAATGCGGCGCATCTGCTCCAGCTGCATCTTCAAGTCCTTGCACGGCAACACAGTGACATGTGTGGGACGTTATTCATGCTGGAAAATGCGTCGTACGCAGTGGCATTATCATGCATGTCTACCCCTATTGCTGCAAAAAAAACAAGCAAACTGGCTAAGAGCATCCAAGGACACATGCACGTGTCCGGCACATTCCATTCGGTGACTCAATGATTCAACATATTATGACAAAAAAATGCTTAGAAAATTTCCCACGCAGCCAAGGCACCTGGCACATCAGCAGGTCTCTAGACATGCAACGGGCATGATGCGCACTTCGCTCATCATGGCGGCCGGTCCAAAAGCAGCCCGGGTTCATGCACCGCACGTGGAGCTCATTCAACAAGGAGCTGACTACCAGGCTTGGCCTTAGGCTCTGACCACAGTAGCCCATAATTGCAGCTAGCAGCTGTTTGAGCCCCTGCCCAACACATGTGGGATTCTCAAGACTAGGCGTAAAATTTTGGTGGTCCCAAGAATAAGGATTGTAGTTTTACTTTATTTGGGAAACTACCACATTCAAGCTTGGCAGCAGCAGCTGCTTTCCAAACGGAGCACGACAGGTCGGACACTGCGAAGCCTCACCAGGACATGCCTAGCTAATGGTGTTGTGGGCAGGCTTTACTATTATTACTATTACTATGACTAGTACCACTACCACTACCGTTTTTATTACTATTATCATTATTACTACTATCATTATTGAAACGGTGACTATTGCTAGTATTAGTACCATTATGGCAGTATTATTGCTATTAATGTTAATATCTTTCTTGCGTCTGCGTTGTGGATCAGGGCACCAAGGCCTCGCTGACTGCCAGTGCCTTCTCGATGCAACGCCGACAGAACACCTGAGAATTTCAGGGGCATATAGGATTTCTCACCGGGTCAAATATACAAGACTTTGCCACTTGGTACACTTCTCGGTTTGTGTATATAGCATTTAGGTTTCAGGGATATGTTAGGGATTCTAAGGATATCTAGGAATAAAAGAGGCTTTTTAGGCGTGCATCTCAGCGGCGCGTGCTATATAGGGCTCCCTAGGGGTTACAAACCAATAATGGAAAAGTGCACTTGATTTTTTATCCCTCAATCTCAAACTATGACCATTACGACGACGACTACGACGACTACTACTTCTACTTCTACTTCTACTTCTACTTCTACTTCTACTTCTACTACTACTACTACTACTACTACTATTACTACTACTACTACTACTATTCCTGCTGCTGCTGCTGCTGCGACTGCTGCTGCTACTCCCTCTCCTCCTCCTCCTCCTCTTCCTCCTCCTACTACTACTACTACCACTACTACTACTACTACTACGACGAATCCAAGGCCTGCCTTCTCCTGCAACTCCAGAGATGATGACACAAGCCGTCGGACCTTGACAATATGCC
>CAJNIZ010018991.1:51952-89392 GCA_905231905.1 Symbiodinium pilosum
AGGCTGTAACCATGGCATGTATGGCGATCAACCGGCTTCCTAGTGCTACAAGAGCCATCTGTGGACTCATTCCAGCCGTGGTGCTTACTACTACTACTACTACTACTACCACTACTACGACGACTATGGCGACTAGTACTATTATTGTAAAGCCAAATAAGAACATGCGCCAGCATACTACCAGCATAATTGATACATGATGGCCTGCTGGCAGGTGCCACAGGAGATTGGCTGCACAAACCTGGGATCAGATCCGGGCAACATCAACGGAAAACTCCGGCAAGACCCATACAGTGCTCTACAATTTTCGGTCAAGATGCACGTCTGTACAAATTGGGCAGCGCAGAACTGGCGAGACCGCATCTGGATGGACAAGCTCATCGTCGGCAAGCCCCATCCTGGTCTTGTGGCTACAATAGCAATCAGCTTGCCCTGTGAAACCTTGCACATTGCAATGCTGATGCTGAGTGGCAAGCGACAACCAGGTCTCGGTGTCAACTTTGACCGATACAGCGGGCGTCGATCCAACAACAAACTTTCGTTGACCCTCCAGCTACTGACCTTAACGCATCATGTCTCTGGGCTCAAGTCCTAGATGTCTTTGGCGGAAGAGCAGCTAGTTGCAGCTACCCGGCGTTGTCTGCATTGCTGTTGGAGTGGGCAACATGCCAGCAATTGAAAGGACTGAAGAACCTACGCAGCGTCCGCACTGCTTTGATCCAACAGCCAGGCACCAAATCACAAGAACATGGAATAGAATCAACTTGCAAAAACCTGACCACTCTTGCCTCTGCGAATCTGGCCAAGTTCTTGGCTTCCTGCATGTTTTCTACACACTGGACCGTCAGCGCTGCGTGCAGTGCGTGGCGAATTTCCGTACCTCCGGGGCCAGATCCTGCAACACCAGGAAATCCTCAGAGAGCGCTGGCAGGTAGCACATGTACCCCACATGAAAGGACAGCAACCCAGTCCTTGGACTGGGAACGTTCAGGCTGGCCATGGGCAATACTGTCCCACACCTCCTCGCATGGCTTGAAAACTGCATGGCTCAGAGGCACGCAGTTCGCCCAGTCCTTCGCATCAACACTGTGGAACTCACACACGCGCTCAATCTCCTCCCAAGCTACCTGCCCACTTTGCAGCTTTAGACTTTTATGTGGTCACTCTTCCTTCATCCAAGAAAGACAAATACTGGAGCACTCATAGTGCCGCCTTACGGCGAAGAGGAAGTTGAGGGGCTAGGATGATGGTCGTCTGGGTACGCAAAAATGACTAAGACTAACTCTTTTGCCATGCGCAAAGAAACCTACTAACCCAATCTAACGCACAGACGCTACAACTGCTGGCTCCAAAAAAGCCATCCCAGTCTTTGCTATAGGCACGATACTACGCGTCACAAATACCATCCCACAGTTTCTTCTTCCCCTCATTGCTTAGGATAACTTCCTGGCGCCACGCTAGCGCTATCTTAGCGCCCACAAGGCAAAGACTAAACCAGCAAAAACGAAATGCTGACATCGCCACTCCATTATGTTTTGCATACATGAAATTCTACTTCCTTCCATGGGCTTTCGGAGTTGGCACAATGCCTTCCCGGTGTGGCGATGATCGATATCCAGGATCCAGGCACGTAGCAGGCTCCCCCACCGCTGCCGCAGAACTTGAACCAAGTGATGTTTGCCTGTGCGCATTTCTAGTCTTCGGCCTTTCTTCAAAAGCATTGCAGACTCCGGAATTGTAGACCATGCGAGTGCAGGTCCCCAAAAAAACAGTACACATCTCTCAGAATGCCCCACAAGGACGTGCTTCACAGGTCCAGGGCCTTGGCTTCGGCTCAAGAAGAGTGGGTCCTGCGACCATGTTAAGGGCGTGGATACAGTGTGCACGAGTCTTAAAATTACGGGCCCCTTTTGCCTGCCCTGACACAGAAATGCTTGAACCAGTTGTTTGGGGGACATGGGGGATGCAACCTTTAATATGAAAAGAGGTAGACACTGGTTGCACGGGCTGTTTCTGCCTGATGGCTGGCGACTGCGTGCAAGCTCAGGACTGGCACATTTGTGAGGCTTCAGCAGTATAACATGGCTGCAAGACGCCATAATGGCGAGCGACAGCTGCAACTTAAAAGGAGAGGAAGGGAACCACAGACATCCATAGATGACAGATTCCCGGGCATTGACGTGCCCGTGCATCTGACGGAGGCCTCTTTGCGATTAGCATCAAGACCGGGAATCTCAAAAACTGGAAAACCTGCGGCCGACATGGCCGGCTCTGCTCACGACCAATACTTCGACTCACTTCTGCGTCTTCAGGGAATTGAGTTCTGCCTTCAGCTGATCAATCTCCCGCTGCTGGTTATCAATCTGGCGCTCGTCCTGTCGCTGCTGATTCTCCAGCATACGGTCAGTTGAGCTGGGCCCGCTGTGGTGGTTGCCATACATGGCATTATTGATGGCACCGCCAACAACGCTACCCACAATGACATCACCAACTGTTGGGGGCGGTGCAACGACAACGGGTGCTGGAGCAATGCCCATCCCAAAGCCAATTGATGGGGCCATGACCGGTGGTGCCACTACGGGCGGTGGCGCAATGACTGTGGTCTTGTTGATCACCGTGGTATTGCTGCTGCTGGCAGCTGCTGGTGCTCGAGGAGGTGCACGGGGTGGAGGGCGCCGGGCAGCGCCGGCGGAGCCACCAATGCGCCCTCCCGACCGAGCAGCTTGTGCCTCCTGGACCGGCAGCAAGGCGAAGGCCACCGCAGCCAACATCGCGAGCAGAGCGCTGCCAACACGCGCAGATGATGCTGGCTGCTCCGGCTCCTGCCCTGCCGCCTGACCTGTCACTTCACGGTGCTTGTGCGTAGCTCGCAGGCCTGTCCTGCCTATAGACGGCACTGGCACTGGGCCAACAAAGGCCAGCGCCAAGCTGCCTGCAGCGAGCAAGGACAAAACGAGGCAGCGCGTCATCGATTTCAGCACGGCAGTTGCGAAAGCCCTCCCCTTGGAGCTTGATCCGAAACTACCTGCAGTATTGCTGCAGTACTTGCTGTAGCGACGCCCTCAAAAACCAAGCGGTCAAAGGAACGTCGTGAAAAGAAACACTGCAGTGCTAACAGTATTGGCAGAACCCCCGAGACATGTGCATCCCTACCGGCTGTTTTCAAGATACTGTATGCAGCATAACATGTCCAGCAGGGTCAGACCTGGACGTCCAAGGTCAAACCCTCAGCCTCCATCCTTGGCAAAGACATTCCGCAAATGTCCGATGGCACACAAAGAAAGCCCACCAAAGCAGACTAGGAGCAGAAAGCACTCTTCCTGATTTGCCCTCTTCACGCAAAACCAACCCTGGGAGCTGTCAGGAACTCTTCAGACGACCCTACCAGCCACTCCTGCGTTCAAATGATGCCCAGCGTCTGCCATGCCTGTCGCTCAACCAGACCGCCAGCAGGACATCGTGAAAAGGATAGCTGGTTTGCGTCTTGAGTTTAGAGAAACATGTCCATGAACGACCATGTGTCATGGTCAGAAATTTGTGAAACATAATACAACCTTAATACGCGACGATGTCTAAACTTTGAGACACAAGCAACCAGTGCCCAGGACGTGCTGCTAGCGGTGCGCGATGTGGCAGGATACAGTTACAGCTGCACATGGGTGACTGTCACATCACCATTGTAAGCATGGCAATGAAGCGAGCCCACCGCAGCACTAGCACACGACATTTAGCCGTCACGATGGAGGTGCGAACTGAGCGTGGCAACACCTCCAAGCCCAAATCTTGTCTTCTCTGCAGCGCAGAAGGCAAGCATGACTGGTGCAACCTTGTTAAAACCGCAACTGCTGTTTGCAGGCGTCAAGCCTCGCTTTCAGGACTAGTGAAACGACGGTGCAACACATCCATCGATTTGTGGAAACGCTCACCTGTCTGAGTCGTCTCGTAAGACGACCAAAACAAGATCATAGCAGGCTTCAGGGGATACCTCTCAAGTGGCTCATGGATGCTCATGGAAAAGGCTGCCGTGTGATCACTCCAGACGCATGACTATTGTGTCAATGTCGATTGATCTGCTGGAACTTGCAATGCTGAGGCACTCAACGCCCTCATGCATGCCTTGATAGCTACAGTTTAGCTATCAAGGAAATTTCTGCGGCTACCCTACCACTGAAGATCAGCTTCATCTCCACCTGAGCTGCCACAACTACAAGCATCGAAGTCAACTTTCTAGTTCTCTCATCATCATAGGCAATAGAGTCTGTCACAGGGGAATCCCGTGAAATTTGCATTGTCATAGCTGCGGTGCTGAACACTCCAAGATCGCTGCCCACTGGCCTCCCTGGGCCACGCGTAGCCCTGCGTTGCCTACGTGATACATGGACAAACTTGAGATAAGAAAGGAATTGCGTAGGAGTGCCCAGGCTTCAATGACATGTGACGATAATTGGCCATTGACTGTCTCTCCTAAAATGCATATGGACTGTACATGCAAATACAAATGCCACTTGACCAGATGATAAGCATACTGCATACATTCTTGGGAAATGGCTTCAGTAGATGGTGGCTTTAGGGCAATTTCTCAGCATCCTTCAGGGCTTTAAGAGGGGTTTGCGTTTCATTAGCGACGGGGGCCTGAGCGGAAGCAGGCTGCGGCTTGTCAGTGAAGAAGCCGAAAACCTTAAGCTCTTCATGCAACGAAGAATGGCACGAACAATCGTGATGAAGAAAACAGCTTGGATGCTGAAACACAACGATGACCGCCGCCAACACCGCCACCACCACCAACACCATCACCACCAACACCACCGCAACCACAACCACAACCACCACCATCACCCACACCACCCCGACAATGAGCGCGAGTCAAATGAAGGACAAAGAGGACTACTTGCGGTAGGAGTAACATTGCCGAAACTTTCTGTGCTTTGTGAAGCCACTACACACGAAAACAAATATAGCAATTGTCCTCATGAGCGTGTACACAAGAATGGTACAGCAAACAAGGACCCACGCAGAAAGCAATTGAGCTTGGGACTGACGTTTTCACGTTGTCGAAGAATTCGTACAGTGCCTGACCGCCATCATAGCCGCTGTCGGTGTTGTCCAGGTAACTTGGCAGTCAAAGTTGTACTTATACACGAACAACGCATGCATATATGCACGGATGTGTGCATGTGCGTGCGGTATGAAGATGCCTATCTACCTGCCTGTCTACTTGTATCTACGCATGCATGTATGCACGCAAGTGTGGCGTGATTTATGTATGAGATTGTATTAGTGCGTACGTGCGAACCCACTTCACTTCAATTTCACTACCACGTGCTGATACACGCGCTTACAAGACGTCGGCCCATGTTTGCACATCTTCTCTGGCGCCCTTCACACAGATACTCAGTGCAAGGCTCGAGGGTGTTAGCACCAGTCGAAGCCAAGGTGTTGATCCAAACAGGTAGTCTGGCAACACCTGCGCAGGAGGACTGGCCCCTCCCCTCCGAGCGCTGGGATCCCGTAGTGGTTGAACTGGGCACCGGAAATCAGGCATCAAAACCCTCCATATGAGAATGTAAATTGCAAGAGCTCTGTTGTGCGAAGACACCTTGTCATCAAGTGCGATTCGACTGCTTTCTACAATGTCTCACCTTTTATTGCGCTGAGCATCCTGGAAACTTGCGCCGCTCCAAAAAACCCTTCGGGTGGGCCAGCATGAAAATCGACACACACAGACTTTGAAGCAACGCCTCCCACAAGGATTTGCAGATGTGCAAGATTTGCTCACACAAGCTTCATTCATGTCACCACTGCAGCATAATGCAGACTTTGTCGCAAATCTGCCCACTTGTGAGAGGGATCAGCTCACATTAACTTGGCGCAATGCGCCTGAGACTGCCAAAGCTTGCACTCGGCGGAGTCAAGAGCTCAGGCTTCGTATCTGAAGCTGACTCTAGAAAAGATAAAGAAGACTTGCAACACTGGGTCTGTTACAGTAAACTGGTCGTCGTCTAGATGCCGAAGCATTTCTGCAGACATGCGAATGTGTGTTTCAACGCAGACCCTGAAAAGTTAACAACTAGCTCAGCTAATTAGTCTAGCATGTTTCGCTAGATCTGAGCTTTGCTCCTCATCCGCTTGCCATCTGGAAAGGCCCCGCAAGGCCCAGGTTCGGCAAACGCCCATCCTTCAGCACACATGCTGCATCAACGCAATGTGGGGTCAGAAACTTGCAAACATGTACATTCCTGACTAAGCATTGCCTCAATCTATCCCGTGCACCTCTGTCTTCGCCAGTTTCCTCCAGGGCTGCGCGCCCTCACTTGCATCGTACTCCTCCAGATCCACTTCACACAAGGCAGGTAAACAAGCGCTGAGCAAGAGCAGCAGGTCCTGGTAGATCCATCGTCTCACCAAGGAGTACAAAGGGGTTGCGTTACCCTCCTGGCGAAACAATGAGAAGGTAAAGGGCCTGGTCAACATGCGCGAAGCTCATTCATGACCTTACACTGAGAGGCCGTGGACCTTTTATGCAGGCACATACTAGATTCAGCAAACACTGCGAGGTAATTCCTTGCAGAGATCGTGATACTCTGTGACGTCGTCCATGGGGCAAAATTTCACCACCTCCGTTGCCATCACTCAGGGCTTCCACATATGCGTCACACAACAGGCAGCAGGCATGCTGAGGGTTTAGGCAGTCAGCACGAGCGTAAGGATTTGGCCATATGGCGTGATTCACAAGTTGGCCCCAATCGCCCAGCACTCAAATTTGAGATTTTAGGTTCTTCTGCTTCAAAACACAGCCAGCGCGACAAGATCAGCTCCGATCTCCTCCCTTTGATACAAAAGCGGGGTGTCATCAGTTTATGGAGGCAATGTGACTACTTCCCGTGTTGCAAGAATCAATCGTTTGTCTGAAGTTCTACAAAATGCTGCTGTGTTCCCTCGACCCCGAGAACCTTCCAGAATGTTGCGCATCTGAACACTCAATTACACCAATCAAGCCTGCAAACAGTACAAAACCTTCTTGTACTTCCTGTGAGCCCACTAATTCGACAAGCCTATACAAAGTGCCGCTTGCTGGGCCTCCCCCTGCGAGAGGTGGAGCAAGTGGCTGGCCCAGCCCTCTAGGTGGTCAAAGATATGAGTGCCTTGCTTTCCACAGGTTTGAGGCTAGGAAAAGGGACGCCCGGAGACTCTCAGTCCAGCCTAACCTGTCTCTTCTGTGTTAGGCTGATCGCAGGTAAGGAGCAGTAGAAAATGGTGGCACCGCGAACTTCACACTCTGCTCGGAGGAAGTTCAGTATACCCTCGCGAGCGTACAGATCCAGGTCTGAAGTGATTTCATCCATCAAGTACACCTGCGGTTTTGCTTGTTCTGAATGCATTGATGCTTGAAAGAAATGTGTAACATTTGCCCTGCGTGTACTTTTGTGCATCCCAGGTACCGATCGGGGAGTTGCTAAGCATTCCAGAAGCTGACAGCGACGGCGCATGCCTTGGTTGGACAGCCTGCTTGCTCTGACTGCTCATTGCGAAAGGTCTTGTTGAGTTCACATATTGCCAGTGTGGCACCATCGGAGACCTCATTGATCTTCCACTCCATGTCCACCTGCGCCATCTTTCGCCCGTATCACTTCTCGTGGGGTCCCAGCAACTTTTGGAAGCCTCTTCCATTTCATCAAACATTTCATTCGCCATTATCGGGGTAGCATTCCTAAATCCTATAGACGATCCCTGTATACCCCTTTAAGGGGACCTAGGGTTGCCATGTAATTGTCCATGCTCTCTTCCTTGTTGCTTCTCCATTAGTGGGAATTATCTCTACACACCCCTATGCCTAGGGCTTCCATTTCATTTTCCATGTTCTTTTCCATTTGATTCTCCATTACCGGAGATCATCTCCCTAAACCCGAAACACTAAATTGTAGTTTCCATTTTCGTTTCCAGTATCTGTATATTACTCTATATAGCCCCTCAAGAACCCTATGGGTCTATAAAAGAGACCTGCAGCACTTTGGCCAGGTGGTGGCAGCGATCGGATTTGGCGATGTCTCCCAGCAAAGCCCCGACAGTCAAGTTCCTTGATGGGGTTCTGGGCTTACGGTGAGTTAGTCATGGTAACGTATCATGAGGCTGCCAGATAAGAAAACACGCAAATCACGGAAACATTATTTGTACTTGAGCCGTGCTTCATGAAGAACTTGGTTCGCCACCAGTCACCACCTACCAGACATGAAATCTAGGCTGTGCAGCAGATCTTGCTGCAAAGCAAAAGGAGGCATTCCGCAACCAAGCGACAGTACATGATGTGCTGCGAGACGCCCCCGTCGTGGAAGCAATCTTTCGCCATGACGCTGGCATGCCCACGCGGGATCATCCTCTTTCCACCTTGGCTCCAACACCCCGCTTTTCTCAACGCTCGCAGCAGGCGAAAAGGACTTCTTCCAAGTTTTGCCTAGCTTCCAAGGATTGAGAGCAAGGTGGACTTGCCTGCTCCGTTTGCCCCAACCACGAGGATCCGAGCACCACGGCCAAAGTGAAAAGACACATTCTTGAGCTGAGGGCTACCACCCGCCTGCGGCGAAGCTTGCAGCTGAGAGATCAGCAAGGGGAGGAGGCTTCGCATCCTCTGTGCGGTCAAGGCACATACGAGTAGGTCAGATTCTTGGTTTCCAAGACTGACCCATCAATCTTTGCGACTTCTGGTCCAGTGGTGCTGCAGTCCTTCCAGCATGCACAAGGAAGGCCTACATCATTTTCATGACTGCCACCACTGCCTGCTCCATTCCACCATAGCTCCGAGATATCCAATCCTTCCTCAGCACGAGGCCCAGGAAACAAAGGCCAACGTTGCCAATTCTGGAAAACTTTGAAGTGCCCTCCAAGCATCATGAGCGCATACAGTGGACACCGGGTGCCTTTAGCCACAAGAGCATGGTACTCTGCCAGCTCCTTGGCCGCATAACTGTTAGCTCTGGAACTCTTCTTGCCCATCATCTCACCATGCTGTTGCCAAGCTACAGCGAGGGGACAGCAGCATTCAATCTTGCCTTGTGAGAAGTAGAGCACATGGGTAGCCCACTCTGCTAGGTGGTCGAAGATGTGGGTCGCATAGAAGATGGTCCTGATTTTGGCACGGGCTTCGCAAAGCTGCTGCCCAGTCCCACAGACAAACGGCCCATGACACTCCCCGTTGACCCTGTGAGAAGGCATGAACTGTGGTAGGCCCCTAGCCCTAGCATTTCCAATCTAAATTTCTGCCGGGAAACGCACCTTTCTCCTCAGATTCCCTGCGCAGGAATCGCAAGAGGCCCTCGCGCGCAAAGAGGTCCAGGTCCTATGAGATCTTGTTTTGACCCAAGCACTCACGCCTGCACTTGGCTGCACAAAACTCGTCGCACTGATTTGACTTGGGGTACTTTGTGGCACAAAAGTCCGTCGTAATCTCATCCAGGATGTAGACCTGCCAGACAACACCAATCAACTCTGAATCACAACTGCTTGACAAGGAATGGACTTGGAAATTGCGCGCGCGCAAAACAAAGTCAACAGACCCTTCGCCGATGCAATGGCCCTGCTCACTCGACGCGCCTTCTTCTCCTCCGCCAGGCATTCCAGCAGTTGGCACCTGATGCTTTCAAGCTCTTGCTTTGGCAAAAGACGGTTTGCATGGGCATGAGTACGGTCAACGTATGCGCCTACGTCTCTGGCCGTCGCTGATGGCATTGATGTACCATGAGGTGTTGATCTGCCTAGGCTTCCAGTGAAGGCAGGATGGGGTCACGTCTGTGCATTGCATGCGTTCAGTTCAAGCACTGTTCGAGTCAAGACACATGATGTCGATCAACTCCTGAACACGCGGCGTGTTGAGAAGCTTGTCCCCAATGAGCTCGGCCACTGTGATGTTGAAGAAGAAGTCAGTTCGCCACCAATCACCACCTCCAGCAGGAGCATGACACTGCAGTATTCCAGAAGAGTTACGGCTGCCGAAGTCCAGCTGAGCTTAAAGCAGTACATGCGCTCCCGGTTAAGCGTTGAATCATGGAACACCGGCTTGCCCAAGATCTTGCAATCCTGAGTCCGGCAGCAGGCTGTGACTGTGCGGCTGACTTCAATTGAAATCCCAAGCGACGTCTACTCATAGGCTTCTGACATTTCTGGGGATCATCTTCTTCCCGCCCATGATCGACAGAAGGGTAGACTTCCCAGCACCATTGCCTGGCTGTCAGGAAGCGCTCCAACAAGGCTGTATCAAGGCGTGGCAAGGCGTAGCAAGGCGGCATTTCTTGGCCCGGCCTCCCACAACAAGTACTCGGCAGCCTTCCTCAAAGGCACAGTCGACATCAATCAGCTTCCTTGATCCGCCGGCAACGCTACATGGAGAGGCAGACTCAGGCGAAAATGTTCATAGCCATTATGACTGCTGCGCAGGTGACATTCCCTCACCAGACTCACCTCTTGTGCCAAAGCTCGGCTCACTGAGAGCTCTGTCGTGGATGGTGGCTCCTCCACCATAGCCTCACATTGATAGTTGTACGCCCTTTTTCTCAATATTCTGAGTTGCACCAAGTGTCAGTAGGATAGCTTCTCGCATTGCATGGCCCACCGAGCCTCATCCGCCACAGTCTTACACAGGAACTCCAATCTTCTGCCGCACCTTTGCGTCCACCATCGTGATGTCTGCCGGGTATCCCGACTTGAAGGAACCCATGGGACCTCAGAAGCTCTCCATCAACTCAAAGAACGGAATCCTGCGAGTCTTGGTACGCAGCTGAGAAGTTTCTGCTTGTATTGGACGATGAGGCAAAAATATCTTGAGCCAAATAAAAATTGTTCACCAGAGATCACAGCTCAACCAGTCGCAGATCATGCCAGACCTTCAAAAACGGCGAGCTTTTCTGAAGTCATTGCTTGGAGCAAGAGCTCCCTCAAGCTTCAGTCCGTTGCTGCTCACAGTGTGCAAGAAGAACTCGAGAACCATGTCCCTGCCTGCAGTTGCTGGCATGCATCAAGTACGCATCGCGTAATCCATCTACGCATCGATGGAGCTCAAGCCTCAGGATTGCTTGTCGGTCTTTGTCCAAGCTGCCACTTACAGGCCAACACCCGCCAGAGTCGCCTGCACTGAGCTACTGGCGTCTTCAAAAGGAAAGCGCAGATCATTCAACATAGTTTCAACCGTAATGACGTAATGTTGGTATGCACGTGGCTTCTCCAGGTCAAACGGCAAGCAGACAGAACGCTCATGAAGCTCATGCACTTTGCACGTGCGCAACTGGCTGATCAACTTCGTTACACAGTGGCACCCACCAATGATGGCACTCGCCTTCACGAAGCTGTCTTTCCTCTTGATGATCTCGGGCTCTGAGGCTGAAATCTTCGAATCCATCTCTGCGGTGAGCTTCACCTGCTCAACTTGACCGCCCCGAGACATGCCACCACTCAGCATGGGCAATCAAGCGAGGCCCTAGTCTAGAAACAACCATGTGCTCTGCCATCACAGAAGCTGGCCTTGACCTCAGCAGCTTTCTTTTCACGTGCGTCTGCTGCAGCTGTCATCCTCAGCCCGGAAAGCTACAGGAGCTGAAGAACCCTGAGCATTGCAAGCACTTGCAGTTGTCTGATGCCGCGTGTCTGGGACTGGATGAGAGACTCAGTCTTGGAGCGAGCATCTGCCAACTCCTGGCGCAAGTATCATAAGACAGCAGCGCAAGCATGCCAGTCTGTCCTTGGCGGCTTTCTCGCGGGCCTCCTTGATTTCAGCCGTGTACTGCACCTCGTGTGTGAAAGAGAAAGGTAAACCGGAGCAGAGCCCTCTAAGAATCTAAAATGTTTTGGTTGTTCCACCTATAGCACCATACCGCGAATCCTTCAAGAAGCTCGGGAACTGTACTCAGGTACTTCGGGAAGAAAAGAAATCTGGAAAGCTGACTCGGCACCTGCATCTCGTCAGCTTCTGCCAACATGTCTGTGGCCTCCGAGAGCGTCTGCAACAGTTTGGCGTTGCGCTCTTCCACCTGCACAGCTTCTTCTGACCAACTTCATGGACGACAGCCGCGAGCAATCAGTAAAGCGGCACTGTGCAGGTGTCGTGCGTTGCAGTACGCAGAGTGTGGCCGACCTCCTCCGAGACTGGAGCATAGAACAAGGCATTGAGAACCTGAGCTTCACACAGGTGGCGAAGTGCAACGCACATGACGGCGTCTCTGCTGCGCAAAATCCCGGTCAAGGGCCGGTTCCATACTGGAAAGCATGGTGTAAGCACTGCACTGCCATCAAGAGAAGGAATGACCCAGCCACGAAGGGCAACGTCAGCCCAAAGTCAAACATGCCTGCATCGGCCATGAAATCGCCCGGCTGCAGTTATGGGAGTAGAGATGCTCATCAATTGAACGAGAGCACACAGCCAGCACACCTTCGTGGCTGTCATGGACTAGCAACTAACAGCACCCTAGGAAGCTCGGGTCGGCCTCCTGCATAAGCAGGCAAGGGGGCAGCGGCCAGCAGGGCAGCGCCAGCCGCTGCGGCATGCGGAGGCGCCTATGCTTTCCCTCCCTCTTGGGAACTTCTGAAGGCAAAGCTCCTGTCCTACCCCTCCTACTCTCTCATGCAGACTTGCTTTCAGCAGCTGTCGTCTATAGGCGAGGCAGGCTAATGCCCTTGGAGATGGACCATAACCATACACACCACTCAACTTAATCAGCGGGCTGCGCGAGAACAACCACGGATCTGCATGTTCTGTACGAGATTCTGTCCCGATCCCTGAACACGTGAAAACTTATTGTAGGAAACCCCCAAAACGACCTCCTGGCACAATATACTTGAACCAATCATGTGCGCTACTTTCTGCTGTTGTTACCAGGAACGAAAAGCAGCAAAAGCCCGGAAAAAAAAATGATGTAAATAAAAACAAATCAACGGCTGCATCTGCCTGGTTGATGCCAGATGCGCGCGGGGCTACAAAGCCAAGTTCCATGCTGCCCAGGAGGGCCAACCTCGAAAAAGTGAGAAACTAGGAATTGCATCAATGAAATGAAAAGCTTTGCATTGTGCCAATCTCTGCAGACGGGCAACAGGCCCGTGGCCAAAGTGGCTATCGCCAACAAGCTGCTGCGGGATTTGGCCTCAGCTGTTCGTCCTGTAATTGGAACCCAACGGGTGACTTAAGCGCTCCTTCTGAGAGTTGTGGATTCAAGCTCGTTCAGGTTCTACCCTGAGGCCCTGATCCATTTCTGCACTGGAGCCAGCGGAAAAATCCTTTGCGTCCACTCTGAGCAAAGGCTGCGGGGCGCGAAGATTGTTAGAGCAGACGACAGCAATCTTAAAGACCTAGACCCCAGGAAATACAAAACCATATGGAGGAGACACCTACATGAGAACGCGTCTCTGGAAGTGAAGAAAGTCAAAACTGTTGCCAGCACATGTCCACATCTGTCCCAACTCTGGAGCACTCATTACTTTAGAATGTCAGGCAAAAAGCGGCGGCGCGTACCCAAACGAGCGCAAAACCTGCCGATTTGATCCGGCCCGTCTGACATTCAAGCTGAATAGCACACCCTCTTGCAGCACTGAGACAATGGCGCATCTGAAAAGTGATGGCAATTCTTTGTCAATACCTTGGCATATCACGTGCCTGCCCTTGGTTAAGCAATTCTACGAAGAGACGCCGCTCAAGCGGCACATGCAACACAGCAGGCGCATGCAAAGGTTCAGCTCAGAAAGCCACATGATAGTCGCGACCCTTCCACTCCCGCTCCATTTCCTTAGCTGGGAAACTTGTCTGTTAGAAGGATGCCGTGTGAGTCCCGAGACAAGCACTTCAAGAATTTTGCGAACTTCTGTCGGTGAGAAGCGCGTGTAGCCTCAGTCTCTGGTTAGAATGTATGGTTGGGCATCCACTCTGGCAACGTCAACAAGGCTCTGGCCCATGGAAAGGGTCTCTCGGAAGGCGTGATCCAAGTTCTTGCCAGGCTCGTTACACGTGATTCCAGGCCTAAGCATTAACATGAAACTGATGACAAATAGACCACCCTACACCAACATGCCAAGCCTGAAGGCAGACCATCCCATTGAGGTGCTCACGCGTACTTGTCGATGCACATGCCGAAGCTCCACTCCTTTCCGTACACCTGCATAGAGGCCAGCAGGCTGGCTCATGCCAGCAAGTACCGACGTCTCAACTCAAACTTTTGTGCCCGCAGCAATGAAGTCCTCATCTATGTACACGCCACAGGCTCTCGCAAGTGCATTTTGCACTGGATGGCCTGGTGTTTGCAGCGATTCGACTGCTTCGTCTGCACGGCCAAGCTCTGCAAGTACCATGCCTGCAGCTGCGGAGCCAGCACTGTCGAGACCCGACAGCTTTCCAAAAACCACGAGAGCTCGCAGACTCCTGGAAAAGCCCTCAGCATCCCCCAGGTCCCCATATGCTGCCAGTAAGGGGCCCAGGCTTGCAGACGCCAGGGATGCGCAATCCCCACGCTGCCCCTGCTGTGCAAACAAAGCATCAATGAATGTCCAACAATGATCCAAGCGGCCACAACGCACGAGCGATAAGCTCAGCATTCCTGCTTCTGCGGCAGTAAAGCCATCAGCTAAACTGCAACTTAGCCTTGCAGTCTCGTCAATCAAAAGCACCCCGCCCCCAGCCGAGGAAGATGAAAGCCGTGCCGTGGATGCTAGACTCTGCGGTTGCCACTCTGCTTCAAAATGGACAAGGAGCAGCTCCAGACGCTTGCAGATGCTGCCAGCTGCGGCAGCAGCATCTACAACCAGGGTTACAGAAGCCCAGGACATGCCTGCAATGCCTCGCACATCCATACACGGAACAGCTCTCAGGCCAGCCTCCCTTAGTGCAACGAGGAGCTGCTCGTCTTGCACACCAGGTACGGCAAACGTCCAAGCAACGGAGGCCAGTTCTTGCGGTGCAAAGTGCACGTTGAGAACCACCGTAGCGTGCATGAGGACTTCTGCAAGCAGGCGGCCCAGGTGCCGCAGCGTGCCGACAGACCACCCGATGTTGGCAGCCTCTACTGGCCCACATGTCTGAGGACTGGCCACGAAACTGGCGCCAGGCTTCTGCACTGGCAGCTGGCCAATAGACTCAACAGTAGCAGGCCACCAGAAAATGCTTGCTAAGCTTTGCCCCTCCAATTGCCTCTTGACTGCAGCAGTCCCTAGTGTATGAAACATTGAAAGGTCTGGTGAAGCCATGATAGCCGGCCCCCACAGTGTGTTGGATGTCTCCTGAGGCCCAGGCAAATGCAACTTTTGTCCAGCCTGGTCCAAGAGGATGCTGGCTTCTGGCATGTTTCCAGTCGCCATACGACCAAAGGCCCACATTATGCTGGATGACTCAAGAGCATTGAGCTCAGTGGCTAACTGGAGGGCTGCCTCGCTGTGGCTTGGGCACATGTTCAGCTAGGCTACCGCAGGCCCTCAAGTCGCACTAGCAAGATGCCGTGGCTGCATCTTCATGTAAAGCTGTTGGTATGTCGACGTCAGCCCGTGAAGCACCAACATCTGTTGAACTTTTGGGACAGCACGTGTCTGTAACGCGTTCGCCAAAGCCTGCGGGTTGCTGGTACCAGCCACCCGCTGAGCCATCGATGCAGCCAGCAGCTGGCTTTAATGAAGCAGCGTAGCAAAAGCCCAGAGCATGCCTGACAGCTCTCGGGCCTAAAGCTTCTCATGGTTGATGCGTCTCGTCGTCTGGGATGCAGCTAAAACCAGCAGCGAAGCTCCCATGCGGGCCGAAGCGGCCAAGGACCATGCCGTGTTGGCCAAGTGCTACCGCTCGAGTTCTGACAGCCGCAAGCTTGCCTGCCGCTTCGAGGAATGCATGAAGAAAGGGTGAAAAACTTACGCGGTTGCAGAGTCTCGGACTCTGTTCGACAGCTCTTGGGGCGCAAGTTCTGTCACAGTCATCTCTGCTTGGTATGCCAACGCCCTCATCAATGCCCCCCTCACACAGCCTGCACGACTATAGCTTCACCCTGTATTGGACACATCCTGTGGACGAGGTTCTGCCAAAACTCTGATGCCAGCAACTTCGGTGGCTTCAAAGAGCCGACTGTGAAAGGAATTCGATTTTGTGGAGGACCGTGAAATTATCGCAAGGTCTCGTGGCATCAAGTCTTTCTGAAGCGCAGCTTCACCAGTGGCGTTGAGCACAGGCCAGCGAAGACAACCGCTACGGGCTGAAGACCAAGCTGTAGTTCTCAACTGCTGCGGCTTCCTGGTTGCAAACACTTCACGAGCCAAAATTCTACAAATCATCAAAAAGCATCAAAAACCTTTACAGATTTTACAGTGCAGTAGCAAGCCGAGCTTCATGTGCTCAATCAACGACGTCGACACGTTCCCAGCCGCCACGGCTTTGTCTGAGGCAGCTGCAGCTGCAGCTCTACCATGAAGGCGTGTCCAGCTGCCATCCCCGCAAGGCCCAAGGAAGGCCCATCGCAGAGTCTGAAATCTCACATGGCTCCTGTAGGCTTGGCCGATCTACATTTCGCACTTTTTAACCTGAACCAGAATGCTTAAGACTTCAGGGCATCACACCAGAGACAGTAAGCCCAAGAGGGCTTCGTTCATGTCCTGTCTGCCGCAAGCTGGCTTCTGCTGGAGGCCTCGACCCCCGTATGAAAGGCCCCATAGTTCTTTGTGAGCTGGTTGTGGAATCTGGTCCAAACAGTCCTCAACTCTGAGAAGTTGCAAAACATCTCATTCTCTAAGTTGGAAATCAAGGCTGCGGCTGGCCAAGGTCATAAACACGGACCTGCACAAGGGTGCTGATTGCAAAGCCTCTGTTGTGTTTTGAGCTTCTGCATTTCTTCTGGGGTCCACGCCAAGACCCTTTCTCTATACACCCTTTGCACCCCCGGCAAGGACCTCCAGGCATGAACCAAGATTTTCTGGCATGCGGACTGCACATCATATTTGGCCTGCCTGGGCGCTGCGCTGGACAAAGCCTGGCAAGGCAGAGCAGCCCAGACTAGAGGAGCACGCAGCAAGTGGAGCGTATTGCAAGCCTCCGTGAGGAACGGATCCTCAGGTCCACCTGCTAAGAGCAACGCCTTTAAGACTCCAAACACCTAGACCTAGTCCTCCGTGCAACTCCACACCAAAAGGGCATGCCGCAACTTGGACAAGGGAAGGAGAAGTGAACCCTCCTTTGCCTCTGGCTTCCGTGGCCTCCAAACATGAAAGCAGCACAAGCGAAAGGAAAAAGTAATGCAAACTGCCACTCTGATCAGTCTGATCATGTAGCGGGAGATCCAGCACTGTGCTTTTGCAATAGCTTGAACATGCACCAAGCAGGAAACCCTACGGCTTCCAGCATCGGCCCGATTCGGGATAAGGTCATGAATTCCAAAAAACTATCTCGAATTCTCTACTCCAGAAGAGAGACGTGACATCCCCTCCTTGGATCAGCAAACGCAGAGTCACAATCCTATCCGTAATGCAGGGTATGTGAGTAGCCTTTCTTGCAGTCAAAGCGACACTGGCACAAGGGAGCGGTAGGAAAAAGCTGGTCGGGTGATAGCCCGCGCCGGCCAAGCTGCCCAGCTATGGCACTCAACATGCTGCCGAACTTTTCACGGAAAGCCTCCTGAGCAGAAGCGTGACACCACTGGTCTGACTTCAGGCCCATCCCATATGATTCCACAAGAGGCATGCTTGCTTGAACCAAGTAGCAAAAGCCTGCGTCAGCTCTGGGGCATAGATCTGCTTGCAGCAGTGAGGGTCCAGTGTCAGCAGCACATCCTCGCCGGAAAGGGGCACGTAAGCATACCGGGATGTGGGGGTACAAATTCCTTGGGGTCCACGGACTTCAGGTCCACTCCCGCTGCGGCCAACGATCCAGCAAGCTCTTCTGCCGACAGAGCCTCCCCAAGCAGCAAAGACCACCATGTGACCGAAGCATCGCTTACAATGATGTCTAGCAATCCCAGTGCATCACCACCCTGCTGTTCAACTAGGCTGACCGGCGATGACCGAGAGCATCGTCCTTTCCAGCGAGTGTGAGATTGCAATCCATCTCTGCCTGGTTTGGTCGCAGCAGCGCGAAGCTCAGAACCTTGCGACGAGGACACAACCCTTCCCGTCGGGTTTGCCAGGGTGGACACATTCCTAGCAGAAAGCGAGAATTTGACCAGTCAGGGGTTCTAGCAACCAAAACAAAAACTGACTACTGCAAATAGCAAAACCAACCGTAAGATGCCATAAGGATAGCAAGGCTTTTGATGAAAACCATCTGAGCAACCACTTGCAAGTCCACGCCCGCCACCAAGCATGCTCGCAACAGGTGGTCGAGGTGGCTTTGGACCAATGCACGTGCTTGCCGTAGCAGCGACAGAAACCTGGAATGCAACATGCCGACTGTGTACAAAGTCGTTTGAGTTGGCCACAGACGCGCATGAAGCCTCCAGCTTGGATCCAGCAACCCGCGGTACGTCATCGGTGCCGGAGCATCTTTTCCCCTCGATATCCAGACTGCTGCAGACAAAGACTCCTTCGCCCCGAGGACAGCTGGCACTTGCGTGGCACGACGCCAGCTACGATCAACTGTCATAATAACCAAGCCATGTCTTCAACATGTTCAAACAAGCACAATGAAACCTGCCACTCCAGGATCGGTGCTGCCACCTGCGGAGAAAGCCGCAAATCTGACAGGACTTCCTGCAGTTCCAAGCCAAGCAAGAATTGCAAGAGGAGCGGCAGCGGCAGCGGCAGCAATAGCAATTTAATGCCCACCCACGCACATGAGAGCATGGAGAAGCACCAAAGCGCTCTAAACATGTTCAGCGCATCCATGATGCAGAGCAATAGGGCCTCATTATTAGCCAAGTACCTGTCAGAAGGAAACATTGCTTGCAACAGCAAACTTCGAAGGCTATCAGAACAAGTCCCCGCATTGACGGATGTTACCCCCTCCCATGTCCTCGAGTCCAGCGACGCTGACCTGACAGGAGCTTTGATTGTGGTACCTAGTACTATAGTACTAGGAACGCACCAGGCAGAACTAAATGTCATACGATGGCCTCCTGGTCTAGATCGAGCCCAAGCCGTTGCAGTGAAGCAGCCACGGCTGCCAGACGATTCAACGGTTCTGTTGGACCACTGTGGTCCACTAGCCTGGAGGTGTCGCCATCACAAGAACAAAACAACTCCTTTCCGGAGAGGGTTTGGGGCCAGGGTGCTCAAGTGTCGCCCGGATATCCTGTCGAAATGCATCGATCTGCAGGCTGGCCTTGAGAGAGCACATCTATGACGCACTATTGCCAACTGTAGCCAATGCACTGGCGACACATTTTCAGAATGTCAAAGGTGCCTCCGGTGGCAAGCGTTGTCCACGCAGCTGGTCCACACGTTGCAGGTAGCGCCGAAAGTTGCGGTACGTCAGTGCCCCTTAGACGTTCCACGCACTCTTCTACAAGCTGGGGAGGACATCAAAGCTGTGCAAATATCGATTGGAGGTCGTTCTGTGCTCCGCACCTACCCGATGCTGATCACAGAATCCATACGTGGCAGCTGCTGCATCTGCACCTGCAGTTTGCAAGGTCGAAGTTGATTGGGCTGAAAACTTGAATCCAGACATGGACCTTCATTAGATGAAAGATGAACAAGTTGCAGCTTGCGCAGGCAAAGCCATCTCGCTACCAAGGTTGCTGCAGACAAGGAGCTTAGACCTAAGCACCTCTGTGCTACGCAGAGCCACGTCTCTGGTGCAACACGGCCAGAACCCTCTGGGTCCAGCAATGCATAGAGTAGGAATGCTGGCAGCAAGAAGCACCTGCGGCACTATAGCCCAGCGGAAGATCCACATGCACGACGACGTAGCAATAAATGTGCTGCGAACCAACTAGTGCCTTTCTGCTCGAGCGCCCTGTGGCAGCAGCCTAAGGAGAAGCCATCTCGTTCTACACCACATCACTCAAGGAGTAGACAGCAAAGTAACAAGGCTTCCCAGGCTGAAGATGCTGAAGGTGCTGAAGGAGCAGGAGCTTGAGGCGCAGGAACCCGATAGGATTGCCAGGCAGCAAAACGCCTCCCAGTGAGAAAGCCTAAGGCAGCGTCAAGGGGGCTGCAGGCTGGGACCTGCGGAAGTCCAGCAAATCCACTTGGCCCTCATCCTTCTGGGAGAGCTGCTCTGCCAAATAGAGCGCATCCTCTCTTTTACACAATTCAACGATACCCGTGCTCGGAAAAAATGCAGCACTTAGCCGCCTCTGCCAGAGGAAGTCCGAGGTGATTCAGAAGAGCGACCATGTCGGTAACTTCCACTAAACCATCGCCTTGAACAGCCGACTGAAATTTGCTGAGCACATGATGCTGCTGCAGCTTGCTTTCTGAGGGCTTGTCGATTTGTGTCAAGAACAGTGAAAGCTTTGTTCACCTCTACTCCCGACGCTTGTACCTGCCACGTGTAGACACATGCATGGCACGCAAGAGGGAGCAAAGATACTGCTTGTTTACTGTAGGCTTGCAGCAGTCGCGGGCTCACCACTTCAAACAGGCGCTGCTGCAGGAGACTCATCAGCTCTTCCCTTGCAGGCAGCTTGACTGCTTCAACATTCTTCTACAGCTCGACGGTCTCAACCTCGTCTCCCTCGCGCACGGATCAGTGTGTCCAGGCACTGCATCCAAGACCGGCCTGTGGCTTCCGCACCGTGCTCTTGGACAGACCATGCTGGCAACAAAGAAGCACGAGAAACAACGATTCGCCTGCGCTCGCCCCTTCTTTGTGGCACTCGAGCATCGGCCTGCGGCCTTGGCAGCCCCAAGATGCCCCAAGTCAGTTGTAGCACCACGTGCCCACTTGAAGAATCTCTGGGCGACACGCTCGGCTGTCAGAAGCTTCGCTAGGTCAGTGCGCCACAGCGGAGAGCTTTGTGAGGCAAGCTGCCTGGCGGTGTCACGTCTTCGAACTTTGAACTGCAAAGTTCACCAAAACGTAAAGATGAACTTCCACTTCAGGCAGGGCTGTGATTCTGGACGTACATCGTAGTCCCTATTCTCTTGAAGAACGCCAAGGTGCGCAGCAAGCTCAGCCATGGCCTCGTCCGAGAGGGCTTCCTGGCGCGGCCCGGGGCCGATCTCGAAGTCCACGGTGCCACCGTCCACCCCTTTTGAAAAGACAAGGGCTGTGGCCCGGGAAGTTAACTAGCTGAGCATTAGGCATTCCCGCATTCCTCGAAAAAGAAATTAAAACCAGCAGGCGGATTGAAGATGGCGTACTGTGCGTGAAGCCAGGCTGCTAATGATGCCGATGCGCTCCGATGAAATCTGCAAGGCTTCTGCGAGATTGATGGAGAACAGGTGCCGGAACCACGTTGCAACCTGATGGGCTGACAAATGCTGGCAACGCATGACACTCACCAGGCCCCTGCCAAGGGCATCAAAGAGAATGGTAGGCTAAGTAGGCGAGTGGTAGTCTTTAGACATGTCAAGATACGTCTCTGTCTGATAGCGATGCGGAAAGCTCGAGGCTTCCTTGCGCAGAGTTCCCGGGAGGAGCCGACCTCTGCCTATCCGGCTCCTCCACGTCAGGGTCAGCCTGACAAAGAATCTCATCACATCAAACCGAGCAATTAGTTTCCCTCGCCTCCACTGAGGCGCTCTTCCTGGGCAATGATGCAATGACTCCATCAGCTTGATACACTTCTGCACGGCGTGACTTGCCCAGGAGCGCCTCTGGGAAGCAAACTCTCCCAGGATCTTTACCCGGAGGCTCCCGATCGTCTCGCCGCTGGAGGTGGCTTGCACTGAAAGCTCGTCGGACATCAGTTCAATACCTGCAAGCTCAGTTCCAAAGTACAGCAAAGTGATTGCTTGCTACAAGTAGAACCCAAGAACTTTCCATGGTCTCGGTCGCTGACCAGGTGGGCACGTGTTATTTTGAGTTTGTCAGCATACAAATGATAGAAGTGACGAGCCTAACCCATCACTGGGGGTTCGGCAGGGACGCCCCGGAAGTGAGAGCCCGCGCATTGCTTCTTCAGATAGAAGGGGAACCTGGAGACCTCAACATTCGCACAACCCTCGAGATCCCTCGGGCAGACTTCATCAAGTCACATCAATGTGAATGATCAGAAGTGGCCCAATGGAAAGCCTTGCCACCTGCAAGACCCAGCAGTTCTTGCCCGCGCCAGACTTGGAAGAATAGCTTCTCCTCAGCCACGTGCTTGCTCATGCAACCTGGCGCAGCACCATCCTTTCGAAGTGACACCCTTTGACGCCACTAATACCAAGAGGCAGGAAGGGGACCGGACATCAGGATCTTCCGCGGAATGTCGAAGCCTCAGGATGCTTCGTCTTTCGAGATGCGGCGGCGGTGTGGGGCATGCCCGAGAAGACAGAACGACATCTGGATCGCACATCTGAAGCCAAACGAAACCGAGTCTCTCCAAGCGATATGCTCTGCCACGGCCATGAAACCAAGGCGACCTATTAGCTCGCCTCCCACAACCTCAGCCAACTCTGCTCGCAAAGGAGTATTCCGCAGTGCAGGTTCACCGTGGCAAGATGTTGTTCCTCTGCGCCGACCAGGCACCTGCTGATCGTGTTTGGACAGGTGCGCAACAACCTCCTGCTCTGGACCAAGCTTGACGACCACGAAGACAGCGCTCAAAGATGGCAGCCGGAGCAGGAGATCTTCAAGCCAAACCTGTTACAAATCACAGGCTCAACCACCCGGTAATGCACAAATGCACCTCCAAACGATGTCTTCAAGACATCAGCAACTGCACAACATGTGCTATGTTGATGTGGAGCCCGGCCTTGAGGTGAACTCCGGCAGGTTCAAGAGCCCCGTCCATAAGGCTCTCTTGCACTTCTTCTGAAGTTGGGGTCAACGCCACCTTGCATAAAGCTGCACACCGCAGGACTGTACGAAACAGGTGTGCCTTAAGGGTTCTTTGCCACGGTGTGTGTGGCTCCACTTTTGTCCCTTTACGTTCCTTTGTTTCAAAACACACAACTTGCATGATCAAGCAGCACTGGTGTGGTAGTGGTGTGATGAGTTCGGCGAGCAGCGTGCATATTTGACAGAGACTATAACAGGCTATCATCTTGCAGAACCTCAAACTTGATCGAGGTGCAGAAATGCTGCCAACCAATCTGGGGCTTTCATGCGGCCTCAGTTTGGCATGATATTAGACTGGTCCGCAGCACCCGCAGCTTGCTGCCAAGCTGGGGCTGATCAAAAAATACCTCCAGAATTTGGATCAAATTATAACTGGCCTTGCTTGCACTAATTTGGCAAGGCTGCTGGTGGCTTGACAAACGCTCACCACTACGTTGGCAAGAGTCTTTGAGTACATCTCCTGGCTAGAAACCATTAGACACGGATGTTCTCCTGAAAGGTTCCCGGCTCTCTCCGGGCTAGGGGCGATTCCAACATGGTGTAGGTAAACCTTCTTGCCTTGCTGCGGATTTTGAAGGCCGTTCGAATCTGGCTCAGATTGCAAGCCCCGCAAAGCATGAGGAAATGGAAATATAAGGCCAAGCGACCCTGAGGAAGCTTGCAAGGGGACTTCCAAGCGCTGGTGGCCTGTTTGTATGGCCTTCAGTGTGACAATCTCTCAATCTACCACCTGATGCATTCATGGCAGCCTAGTAGCCTGCGGCGGCAATTCCGCTGTAGCCATAACGACTAGGTGCGAGGAGAAGGGCTCTTGCAAAGTCCTTGGCTCAGCTGCGTCGAAATCATTCGAAATCCATAGCCTAAACCGGTGGCTAGAGCCCATGAGAGTGGGGTCTTGCAACTGCTGCCAACATGTGTAACAAAGCAAAGCCGGCATGTCAAATCTTGGAGTAGAGCCGCTCACAGCTCCTGTTTTTTTTACAACACGCATGTGGGTTTCGACCTGCAGAGATTCTCAGATCCAGAAGTGCGACCGGATGCCGGCCAAACGGAGCCGCTTCATCAGATCAATGGCTGTGTCCACATTCCGCTCCTGCGCCCCCCGTCAAATTACAAAGCTGCATTCTATTGTCTTTGTAGGGGCTTGTGTGGAGCTGAAGGTGCTCGCCACGAGAATTGGGCTTGGGGGAGTATGCTTTGGATATGTTTGAGGGTATGTTTCGAGGGTATGTTTCGAGGGCATGTTGCGCCCAACCCAACTTCTGCTCTCCTCTTAAAACCTGAGTCCCCAAATATGCACACGCCGTCACACGCCCGTGTGCAGAAGCCAAAACCTGAAAAAAGAAAGGAGCAACTACTGCTCTGAGATCCTTGGTGATATGGCCCCAGCCAAAGTTAAGGCCGTCAAAGTAGAAGTGGTACTCGAAGAAGATTTCATCAACGAGAGCACTAAGCTCAGGGTGCCGCGCAATAGACTCCACAATCTGCAGCTCCGGACCGCCATCGATGTCAACCTTCAAAACCACGAAGTCCTCTGGCTTCACGGCATTCGGAAGCATGTTCAGGAAGCTTCCACGCTGTGCGTAAAGGTCTTTGCCCAAGGTGTCTTCACAGGAGTTTTCGTTGACCGGGACGTTGTAGAACCGGGTTCGTTCCCGAATGTGATCGGGAAGCGGGCCCCACCAAGCTCGATGGTCTTGGCCGGCCATCTCCCAGCCATAGATATCATCGAACTCAACGCAGCGATCCTTATACATGTTGAAGAACAACGGGATGGAAGGTCCGGCTCCGGATCCTGCCCGGTAGTCTACATTTAGAAAATCACGGGTGCCAGCATTGGTCGTGCAGCCCAGGTCGAAAAGTTTCGCACTGGGCTTGGGGCCTGGCCTCCCGCAGAAATCCTCCAGAATCAAGTACTGGATGTCAAATATGCCCACTGTGCCAACACAAACAGCGTGCGGATTGCGCGCAACGCCTGACAGTGGCTCTATCCAATGAGGTCTCTTATCCTCCCCCACGAGGTAGTAAGAAAGTGCCTCTGCTTCTGAAGGAGTCGGGTCGCGAGCACGCATTCCAGGCACGGGTTTGAATACAGACCTGGAGTAGTTTAGCCACTGCCCTGCCAGGTCTTTCTGCTCCTTCGCAAGCTGGCAGATCTGTCCGGCACGAGATTGCTTCGTCCATGCGGTCTCCAAAGCGCTGGGGACGTACTGAAATTTTTGCCGCGGACCCACGATGACATTCTGCCCAAGCACGGGCACACACGGGTCGCTGCCGCGCAGCTTCCAGGGTGGGGGAGGCGCCAACGGTGCCGGAGGCGCCAACGGCGCCGGCTCAGTCAGTTGAGGCGTCGCGGTGGGAGGCTTGATAGGTGCAGAGATCTGCAGCTCAGAGCGGGCTGGGTATGGCACCGGGTATGGCGTCGGCTGAACTTGGAAGATTTCCGCACCATGAGAACTACTGTTTCTCATGAAAACCTCCACCCGCCCTAAGTAGAGGATCACCAGGACCCCGACGAACCACCGACAAAGACGGTCCGAGCAGCACCCGGATCCCTGCTTCTCATCATAAGCTCCACCTGATGAAACTCGCACCTTCTTCCCCTCAAGCGGCTCCGTATCCGAGCATTCATCCGCAGCCTGGCCCAAAGTCTGTGGGGGCTGCTGCAACATGGCGCTACAATTACAGCTACCAGCGCCGGCTAGTGTACCATTACCATCACTCACCCACGAAGCGGCTAGAGAAAGTAGCTGAACAATCATTTGTACAACTTCATATGGTCTGCAAGTTGTGAGAACTTCAGTCATTTGCATTCATTTGCGACATCCTGGGGCTGAGTGAAAGGAATGCCTTCCCGAGTCAAGTAATTCATGCGATCCAGGTATTGCATGCAGATGCATGCAGCACCCTCTGCAATGTAACATGCACTTCTGTGGTTCATTTGAGCTTGCTGTGGCACATTTGCTGGACCGACTGCTGAGAGTGCAGCGAACGAAGAGCCACGAAGGGCCAAGTGTCACAAGCATGCCAGTGTCAGAGCGCGTTCATGACCACAACGTGTCAGTCAGGACTTAAGTCAAGCTGCTGCATGCAGGTGGAGCTGTGTGCAGCCAGAAGCTGAAACCGAAGGTTGCGAAAAGCGCTCGGGGGATGTCGAGACATATGGCTGAAGACAAGGGAACCGCCCCTGCCATGGCTCAAAATGCACCATGCGCATGACAGCGTGACGTTGCATATAATGTTCATGGCCTGGCTGCACGGCATGGTACTAGCAGCGTACCCTCCGCGAGGTGAACTCTCAGTGCGATTTGCTGTCGCTTCAGAACCATTTCCGCCTAGCAAATGAGACTGTCACATTGTAGCTACGAGTACCATTTCATCGCTTCGCAAAGACGCACGAACAATCTTTGGCAAAGTAGCAAAACCAGGTGCCAGCTGGACAGCGTCAATCGCCATTTGCACTGAGCGGACTTCCCAAGCTGAGCAACCTCACAAAGGAACTGCCTGCTCAAGGCACCACAAACCAACAAACGACTCTGAGTGAAGCCAAGAGGCTTTGCCTGGCTGCGTCCTCTGTGGGAGGCTCCCGCTTAGGGATCTCAACTGGTGCACTGCTTGCTGTGCGCACCTGCATACATACAGCAGCGGCACAATACTGTCGTAAACTCAGAGCAGGCTGTGCCTCAGTTGCTTCACACCCATGGCTCCTCTCCTCAGCAATCTCGGCACCAGCCAGTAACGGATCGGACGCTTCGATCAGTTCGACCGCTGCAGAAGCAGCCCCTTGCCAGGGCACACCGGAGACCTGCCGACAGAATTTCTAGCACGTCCTGCGTAGTGATGTTTCTCCACCTCTCTCTGGGCTTCATCCAGGCGCCGGCCCAGCTCCTCGCGGAAACGCTTTGCACGATCGGCCAGCAGCTCAAGACCTCCAAAGCATGCAAGGCGAAGAGATGCGCACGTGCAACAGGTTCTGTCCAGGTGGAAGGCAAGTCACGCTTTGCTCTCTCGATGTCATCTTCAGGAGCACTGCAGGTCCAGGGTCGGCCCATCACACAGGCTGTGGGGTGAATGAGACCCTGCACATCTGCTTACAAGGTGTCACCACTCGTGTTGGCTACAGCCATGCATGAAAGGACAGCATGTATCCATCTAGAACTTTCCCTTCGAAGCCTCACCTAATGCCCTGGAAATCTTCAGCAAACCAACCGCAGGTAGATAAGATTCCCAGATTTGTTCCGACTACATGCTTCATCACACAGAGCAAACTGCGCAGGGCTATGGAGTATGATTCTTGCAAGCTCGTGCGGGTTGTTGCAATTGTTGCCAGCAGGAGTACAAAGGCTGCAAACGAAGACCCACAGTTGAGCCAGCAGGTGCCGCGACAGGAAGACCCAGCATGTCGGTGGCTCAGCTGAATCGTTGAATTGCTGTCAAGAAAAGCGCTGATCAGCCTGAGAGCCACCAGCGGGACCTTTCAAATCTACCGTGTCTTGGGCGGACCAACACCTGGAAGATCCGCCGGAAGCACTTAGGCCTTGGCCGCGTCCTTTTTCCTGGGGCTGCCCTTTGTCCTCCACATGTCTGATCTCTTCAACTTTGCAAGTTTTGCATCTGAATGTTTGGAACGTCAGAGGCCAGCCATGGGCATGTCCTGGGTGGTAAAGGGCAGCCAGCCTCAAGGTGATGAAAGCGCAACAAAGCCAACTGTGCAACATGTTGCAACAACTCGTGCACGCCGAGAGCGTGTCTCATGAGCTCAGCAGGACACAAGACGTCTGCCCGATTCAATCAAAATCAGCTGTTGGGACTTGCCATTATCTGCCTTTGACTTGCAAGCCCTTGTAGAATACCTACAAACATCTAGAAACTACCTAGAATCATCTCGAAGGTGTGTAGCATCTTGATCCATGCCAGCGGAACTGCAAATTCGAAACTACGCGAATTGTTGCCCCAGGCTGCTGTAAAGATCTTGAGGCTGCCAAGCCATGATTTCACAGGACGATTTTCCAGCCTCTGTTGGGGCTCGTCTGTCCTGCACGTTCGGCGTCCAGCATCTTGCCGGATTCCCATCCGCTGCCAGAGAAGAACCACTGCTGATTCTAGCCAAAGACGCATTAGCAGGCATAACACACGTTGTGTATTGTTTTGCTTGCTTCGAGTGGCTGGGTTACCATGAACCTGGCAAAACAAGCCACGGAAAAGGACAAGCCACTAAGCTGTAGCTGCATATCCAATATCTCACCTCTTGGCGCATGCACAAAAAACTGAGGGGTTCTGGTTGTCCTTCCTTGTTTACATAAATGCACAAGCCCCCTTGGGCAGCATGACAGCATGGCTAAGCACAGTGCTGCCACCGAATTTCACAAGGTATTCCCGCTGCACTCGGCTACCATTGAATCGTAACGGTATTGCTCAGTGACGGTCGAAACAAACTGCGACAAGTTACCTGCGACGTGTGCAGGGTCCACTCCTTTGGCATCACCTCTCACGTCGCCAGAATTCAGCAGGAGCTGTCCCGCGCCTGCACGACAATGCTCGCTAAATCTGTGAGCACGGCCAACTTTCCACAAAAATTCGGGCATGCAAGTCCTCACCAACTCGAAATCATGGACACCTGGCAAAAAATATTCCTCAACAAGCCATGAACATTGCATTTATCGCAACAATATAACACACTACCAACACCACTGAAGAAGCCAATTGCCAGGCCTCCTGTCCGTTGGTGCTCCTGTGAGACACTGCGGCGTAGATGGCACAGCTGTGCAAAGGTGGTGCAAAGCTTTACAAATTAACTTAAAGCATTTTCAAGGCGGACAAGGAGAAATCAATGTGAAGGCAACTGGATCTGCCTCTTGGTCTGGACCAGGCGCAACCATGCCTGAAACGAAAAGATGCATGACCACAGAAGCAGAAATCCCTAGACACAAATCAGACATTACAACCTGTAGCCAGCCCATGACCACAGCCAGCAGCAGCTAGGTGGCGTTTGCCACTTCAACTGGGGGCTGCACTGTAGATGCCGCCAGCAGCTGAGGTGAAAAGCCACGCCCTCAGAGATTGCAAGCTGGCAATAAATTTCCAGCACCTCACGCTGTACCCATCCTGCCGCATCTAAAGCGTTACATGTCTGAGCGTGGCACACGTCTGAGGCCATCTTCCCGGTACTTTGCGAGACACCCTCAATCCTTGTGTCAAGTACTGCACGAGGTCCAGCTGGGAAATCAGCAGATTATCATAAGCCGACGAGGCGGCCACACTCCGGCTGCAGAGGCTGTTGTCCCTGCAAGTTTGTTCACCTGGTGCAAATCCAGAAGCTGCACAATGGCATTGGCTCCCAGATTTCCTAAGGAGCTGATGGACTCGGGGGCTGCACCCAGTCAGGTAGCGGTGCCACTCCCAACCGACGGCAAAACTCCTCAGCCCGACGCCGGAGAGCTAGATTCGCCGAGAAGCGTTTGCGGTGCTTGTGATCTTGGTCCCATTTTGTGCTGTGCCTTCCTTACTTAATGTTTTGTCCCATTGTTTTCATATGTTACTTGCATTCACATTCGTGTGCGACTCGGAAGTCTGTCTGTTTATCTCTGGCCTCGGGGAATATGGTTTGACCGAAACAGAAAAGATAAGATGATCTGAAGCTCCGCTGCATGATCCCCAAAACGATACGGTCGTCCCCTGACGAGGTGAGATATGGTGAGATGACAAACTCCAAGAGTTTTTTTTCGACAAGCGGATAGCAAGGCTGCGGCCGTTTCTTGCGCAAGTTGGACGTGCCAAGCAAACCTTTTTTTGTCCGTGGGACGAAGGTCCCAAGAGGCAAGTCTCCGCTTCCAACTCCTTGCAACTTCGAAACTGCTTGAGGAAAGAAATTGATATGCATCATGCTCACGTATTCTACGCTTTGAAAGCGCACTAACGCATCTGGCTAGTACGAGTAGGATCTGACGGTTAGAAGCCGTAATAACGGAGGTTCGAAAAGGTTGGCAGATGTTGGGGGTGAAACAGCTGAGAACATGCTTAATAACAAGGTCATCGAGACACCGTTACACATTTTAAGAACGAACCCGTTCCCTGCTTGAACAAACATTCCAGCGGGTACCCAAAAATACCATCTGAGCCGCCAAAACGTAACACTTGACTTGCAAATACTCCGTGAATACATTGCCTGGGAAGCAGCGTGTGGTGTCAGACTTAGTAGCAACATGGTCCAACTGAGAGATTGACTCAGCGTCACAAGCTGTGGAGTAAGAAAAGCTTCGAAATCTGAAGCTTGTCCGTCCGCATGTCGCGCGCGGGAGATCACTGTTACAAGCACGCATGGTTTTGCATGCTTTCTTTGAACTTCTTCATTAAATCGGCTTGCACACTGTTTCGTACCGTCCCTCTGCAAGCGGCAAAAACCCAAGATGTCTGACACGACAAGAGGATCACGTGGCCTGGGTAGCTACACAAAAAAACAACACGAACAAAACTAGCCTTGCTGCACACCTGCCGCGCGGGGAAATCGGGGTGCATGTTTCCTGGCCCTGTTGCTCCTGCTGGCATTACTTCTAGCACACCCCTCTTTTCTTTTCATTGTTTCCAGTTTCCCATGCATGATTTGGGCAGCAATGCGCCAAGACTCACCAGGGCAAGCGCCTGCACAACATGTGACACAATTCGCACAGCTCTTCCAGCACTCTACTCAGCATTGAACATCGGAGAAATGGTGGCAATTCCGGGACAGTACCTGCACAGCAGGTGAAGTTGCAGCTCGGCCATGGCTGTCCCACATGCCCCTGCGCACATCGTAGGTTCGACCTTTCCACTCAATTGTCATTTCTCGAATGAGTTCTGTGACCTGACCATGCGCACATCAAGAATCACAATGGGCTGTAAAATGCCTTGCCTGGCCCTTCGACAACGTGGTGCAACCTCAAATCTGGACGCTGCAATCCTTTTCTGATGGAATCCGCTTTTGGGCTGAGAGCCCATGGACAACGTTTCTCGAAAACAATGATCTGGATGATGGCCAGGCCTGGCAAAATGAAACCTTGCCTCAATGAATCCATGCAAACCTCACCACCGGGCACGGGACAAATTGGCGGCCACCCCCGTGGACCAATTGTCAACGGTCATTCCAAAGGACCTGCTGCCATGTAGCCATGTTGTGCCAAACGCGTCCGTCCATGTTTACACAATACTAGCTCAGGGTCACACCACTCCATGCCGTAGACTTCGACTCCGGAATGGAATGCCCCATAACCCTTCGCCACCCTCAGGCCAGACCACGCAAACTCACGTCATCCCGCACAACAAGTGCTGCTGACAAGCAACGCATTAGGCCATCGTGTGAGGAATGTATTCCCAAGATCGTACACCCTCACCTGAAGGCCGCACACGCACGAAACCATGCAAACACTGGGGTCAGCAAAGGCAACAAATGCGGCAAAACAAATTCTAGATTTGCATCATCTTCGGATTTAACATGCCTGACAAGATTGGCGCCATCATGGCTCGGGGTCCGGGATTCCACGGCTTCCAATATCTACAGTTACTCTAATTGCCTCCTCATGTTCGTCAGGGTTTACACTGTCTCTGCACTGCTTGCTGACCAAGAGCAAACACGCGTTCTGCTTGAGATCTGCCAGGCCTCGGCCAAAATGCAACGACACAAATATCACAGGGGCTGTGCTAACCAGGAAGGTCCCGGCGCGGTGGCAACCTGCTGGAACGATGACTAGCCACGTTGGTCCCCACGCACGACTACGGGCAGGTCCATACAACATGTGGTTAGGCCTTCAGCGTTCTGCTCAATGCAGGGCTCGCCTCATACCCCGGCCTCAGCACGATTCGAATTCATCGCAGTGCGCTGCCAGGGCTGTGCTGCATGCCTGGGGTCCCGAGCGTGGGTTGGCCTGCACATGCACAAGACAATGAAGCGAATGGCGGTTGGAATCTGTTCGAAATTTCTGGAACAACCTTCTATGGTTGCGTTGTGGGCACGGAGTGGCCGTCCTGCTCGCCTGCAACGCTTACCACGTTGCAGATCCGAAAAAAATGAAAAAAATCACGGGCATGAACAACCAAGAAGCCTCCGATTTCCAAGTTGCGCCACTTTCTGCACCTCCTGAATGAACATGGGGCCAAACATGAAGGACAAATCGTTCAATAGCTGCGGGCGGTATCACCTCTTCATCTGCTTCGGAGGAGGCCAACCATCCAAACCAGCCTCGTGCACACAGTTGGGACGATGGTTGTTCTGAACATGTTTTCAACAAACTGGGCACGTCGCTCATGCAGCTGTTCTGAAAACACAGCACTGGTAAGAAATGACAGCTGCGCACAACATGAATGTGTTGAATCAGGCAAATTGGACAATCAGCCACACGATCAATCAACACACCATGGGGCACATGAACGGGCGGCGCCAAAAACTAATGTGTTTGTTGGCTGGCACTCCACGGGTTGCCCCAATTGTTCAAAAGTTGTGTTTGTAAGTGTCGGTCTCCCAACCCCTTTAACACGGGCAACATTCCTGAAATGAATCCGGCACTGTGCATTGAATGGCCAAGTTGAAAATGTACTGGTCCAGATGTCCGGTTCCAAACCTGACCACCGCCACCCCATGACCCTTCGCATGACGAGCCGGGTTCTTGGTTGTGGCTGGTGGCGCGAAGCAGCCACGGCCATGGACGACGGTCAGATGGGGCTCAGCCACATGTCGGGCGCAAAGCCGCTCCACCCCTCTGGCAACCTCAGGTGGTTTTACTTGTTAAGATGGAGGGGCACGCATCGCCACCAACATTTTTCTCGCGACATGAACGCGGATGTCCTCGCAAATGGGCTACCGCTGTGGCAGGGTGTCCCAGTGGCGGTCGACGCGACTTTTGCACGTTTTGTGTCCGGTGCGCTTTCGGGCAACAAATTGTGATTGAGCATGGCTGCGGGTGACGCGACAGGCAGTGGGCTTATGCGCAAACAAATGGTCAGGACAACCTTACTGACTCGCACCATGGCCCTCACTGCAGTGTGGCCAAGCCGCTCGTGAATTATTGCACGATGTCTAGCTCAAATTTTAATCGGGCATTCCTTGGGGGGTTGAGCAATTGATTTTACATTTATTGGGGTTGTAAATGTGAAACGGAGGGGGGCCCGTGCAAAAGTGAGCTGGGCACCGGGGTGTTTCTATTTAGCGAACAAAGCATGCCCCCAGCTTCAGACAGACAAGGAGCCTGTGGTGTTTGTTGTCATGGTTAGGTCGGTCCTGCGCGCCACGCAATCTGTGATGATCTTGCAACGAAACTGTTTGAATGTAGTGAGCGGTTCCTTCCAGCAAAACAAGATGCGTCACATTTTTTTCCACGGGCCCCTTTGCGCCTGCATATGGTTGCCCCTACCTGGACATTCCCACACCATGCTTAGGCCCGCCCTGGCACGGGAAGCGGCTGGGCGCGACCATCACGGTGGCCCTGGCGCCGGCCAGCGCGTCCACCAGCCAGCGCGTCCGCCAGGGGCGGCTCGGGCTCGCGCTCGCCTGGCGTGGGTTTTCCGTTGCGGGTCAGCAGGCATAGCAACGTGGTGTCGACGGCCCCTTGGGTTTTTTCCACAGTGGCAGTGCGTGTTTCACTCGGCAAAAATCTGCCATTCATGTTGCAAAAAAAATGATGGCAACCCTGGCCTTGCGGCACATGCGTGCGGCGGCCTGCTCTACGCGCGCCCCTTGCGCCCCCAGCAGCAAACCGCATAGTGGCCGCCCAATCATCCAGCCGACCGCTTGCACCGGCAGCTGCGAGGAGTATGCGGCAACAGGCGCCTGATCGCATACAATCGCTGGGGATGCGAAATGCGGACCTGTAGGCATAATGATGAGGGCTCGCAACCCGTTGAGGCCCGCTTGTGACAGAAGGAGGGCGCGAGATGCGGGATCGAGGTCACGGAAAAGGTTCTCAAACGCCGTTGGTACGAATGGCATGGTGCTGCGCCTGCGGGTTTGGGTCGCCGGGGGTCATCATAATAAGCTAACACATGTGCCAGGCAGCAATCAACCCAAAGGTGATGTATGTCCGGGGGGTGCGTGGCCGCTACCAGCGCTGCGCGGGAAGATTAGCAGACTATGCGGGAACATGTTTGGGCAGCAAATGAGCTCGGCAACGCGGGCAACCAGTACGAGGGGTCAAAGGTCTACAGTTCTCAGTCCTTATATGTCTGTATCCTTTTGGATAAGCGTGTGTACTCGTACTCACGCATACTCAGGCACAGGCTCCAATATGCTCAAAGAAATGGCCAGGATTGGCCACGGTATTGTTCAGCTTATTTCAAGTTCTGCGGATGCTGGAAAATGATTGCCAGGGGGTTGAGGGGCCTGGGGGTTTCGAAATCTTGTCTCCACGACACTCATTCGCGTATGCAAGCAGGGCTTCCCACATAGGAAAAAACAGGAAATTTGTTCAAGTCTTTCTTTTTTGGCGGATTTTTCTCCTGCCATTCTCGCGGTCCCAGTGCATCGTGCGCCAGAGGCGCAGCGGCGCTTACGCAATTCGTCCACGCAACAGTTCCACCGCAAAACCCGCACACTCTTGCTGCCGCACGGGAGGGTGCAAGACCAACCGCCGCACGGACGCGAGCGAGCAGTCGGACAAATGTTGTGGCCCTGGGAGCCCACCTGCCGCTCACCTCAATTCCGAAGAAAATCAAGCCGCAGCGTCTTGCCTGCTTGATCTCCGTGTAGGTGTGGCGTCTCTTCCCTGCACGCGGCTGCCCGCCACGGCCGACAGGTCGGGATGCGGGCTCCCGAATCTGAAAAAAAACTTCGGACACGAGCTTGTCCACCGCAGCTCCGGCACCGCGTGGTCTTGTTTGCATGGCGTGGACGGCGTCTTGCGCGGGGCTCGAAGAGCTCGCCCTCTTGGCTAAAACTGTGAGCCTCGAGGTCCGCCACGGCAATGACCAGACCTGCACAGGCACGTGGGTCCGTGGGTCTGCCGGTGCAGCATTGCGCAACGCCATGACCAAAGCGGCCCACCGGTCGCCCGCGAGCGGATGCGAAAGTAGTAATTTTCAAATCTTGGCCCCCAACGCTGTGTAGACGAGACGACAACACGGATTTCCAGAAATGCACAAACAGAGCGATTGTTTTTGCGCAGCCTAACGGTTTCGAGCAACGCATACGCCTGGACATTGGAACCGCGTCTGTCGGGGGCAATGTTCAGGAAACCAAGTTGGTCGCGCAATCCCTCCTTGCGCCGGGGCGCCAAGTGCCACAAAAGGGCGCCAAGTGCCACAAAGCGAGGACGCCCAAATTCCGGCAGACCATGAGCTCGTCAACGCACTGCCGACAGCTGTAGCCCTGTCTGCTGACCGTGAGGGCTACATCACGGCGGCAACACAATCAGCGCTATTGAAAACGTTCGGGGGTGGCGTGGTGGCCACTGCAGCACCAGACTTGGCGGAGACATGCGAAGTGCCCTTGCTGGTGCACCTCCACCCGAATGCCCGAGTCATGTGGATGAGGGTGCCTGCGAAGCTGGCGCCCCAGACGAAAGACCTTCTCGCCCAACGGCCGCCGACTTCTACCCTGAGCACCATGAGGCGTGGCAGGCCTCCCAACAAAATTGATTAGCACAACACTTTTCGTGCAAACCTTGCTGCACGAAACTGAGCCACGGAACTGAGGACAATCAGGCTTGTGGGGGTGCAATTGCTGAGCGGGCAACTTCTGCAGCCAAGGTGAAGGCCAAAAGCGAAAAAATATGATGCAGCTTGTACAAGTTTGGTACAATGTGGTCGTGCTTGCACTGCGAAGTGCCAGTTGGCATTGATCAACAACACCCGGAGGACCCGGCGGCCACATGCGTAAATGTACATATGTCTGCAAAATGCGTGCAACGAATGAAACCGGCAGATTTTCAGTATTCGTCCTAGATGGGCATGCGGTTTTGTTTGGTTTTGCCACGTGCTACTAACTTAAAGGACCGAAGAACCCCACATGTGTAGTATAGCCTTAATCTACGTGTAATGATGTTAGGATACGGTCGCCCGCCGAATTTTACAAAAAAATATGTTCGAGGAGGAGGTGGAAAAACGAAACGATCGTTCTGAGCAATGCGAGGAGCTGGCCACGCGCACGCGAAAATAGACACAAATTCTCATTTTTTGACACATGATCACCATCTCGCTCTCGACTCGAACATGGTTGTTCGTGTGGAACCTGAGTCATGTTTACTCACAAGTACACTAGGACTGAATTTTGGACAGCGTGTTTGAAGATGTCAGCAGTCGCAAGATTCCCGGACTCGCACTTGAAGCACGCCCACTCCAAGGCGATCCAATCCGGATGACTTGGTGCTTGTGAAGAACATAAATCATTCAAGTGTGAAAAGCGTTTTTTTTGCAATATTCGGTTGAAAAGCGCCGGAGAAAATCACCCTCCAACAGCCCGCCCATACACTCACCTATCATGGGGGAGAAACCATACGCGAAAGGCGAAAGCATATACACCAGCTGCAGCTGATGTCGACCTCGCGCTCACGCAATATGCTCATGGCTTCGTCGCAAAATGTCGTCTCGAAGGCTTGTCGTTTTTTTACACATGTGTTCCTCAATCGGCAGAGTGTGTGTGTGTGTATGTATGTATGTATGTATGTATGAATGAATGAATGAATGAATGAATGTATGTATGTATGTGTGTGTGTATGTATGTATGTATGTATGTATCTATGTATGTATGTATGTATGTACTCCGGTTTTACTAGACCTCCTCGTACGTTGTTCTCAAATAACGTACAATGAGGTCAACGAAAACCAAGCTTCTGCGAAGCTGCTCCGCACGCGGGCGCAATTTTGGGTGAAGAAACGACGAAATTTTGAGGATTCTCCGCGCGGGAACGCAATTTTTTTTTGTTTTTACCGGGCCTTTTTCCGTGCGCAGAGTTGTGGGGTCCCTGCGCTTCCCGCATGAGCACTCACCTATGTGACGGTGGCATGCGGCTAGCAGCAAGCGGCTCCTCCCAGCGTGCGTCTGCAAGGAGCTCAGCCCAAGGTGGCATTGGGCCATCGCGGCACCTGTTGTCGAGTGGGAGCTGCAGCAGTGACGCGCTGCATGGCCACGGAGTGGATGCCACTCCATTGGTGCACCAATGCTGCGCGCACTGCTTGCTGGAGCGCAGCCGGCGCTGACCGCGCTCGGGCTCGCGCCAGCAGACGCACAAATGTGGCTGCTTCCTCCGACCACCTGCCGCCAACCTCCACCCCAAACACGACCAGGCGGCACCGGCGCGCGCGATCGAACTCAGGGTAGGTCTGGCGGCGCTTGCGCAGGGCCACCTGGGCCAGCGCTGTGGCAGGCCTTGCGTCCGCACCTGATCGTGGCTGCCCGTCACGGCGGACAGGGCTGACAATGGTGGCGTCTACCGCGCAATTTTCGTCAAAATTTTCAGGATGCTCCGCACGGGAGCACGATTCTTTTCAAACTTTTCCGGATGCTCCGCATTGGAGCCGCATTTCCTTCAATTTTTTCAAGATGCTCGCCACTGTCAGCGTACACGAGGCTTACTTTCTCTCTCCGCACAAAGGCGCGATTTTTTGAAGAAAAAAAAAAA
>CAJNIZ010019002.1:0-30191 GCA_905231905.1 Symbiodinium pilosum
AAGTCACAAGTGAACCCCCTTCCGATTTGCATGTATGAGCTCGAGAGCGGACACCCTCTCGGTTCGGACTGTCCGCAAAAGCTTCGCCATTACGGCATGAAGGGTTATCCAGGAATTTTGGCCGGCTTGTACATAGGATGTCAGAGATTGTACGCATTTGTGGAGAAGATAACAGAGCTGGGTTAGTGTGTTTGTAGGCATGGTACGCTTTCCTTGCTTACTCGGTCATTGTACGGAATAAGGAATATAGTCCCTATATAACCCCTACAACCATAAACACCAACCCTAACCCCTATAACCCTAAACCCCAACCCTAAATAGTAGTTTCCATTTTCTCTTCCATTATCCTTATATACCCCAAAATATTCCCTTGTTCCCTACTAACAACCCTAAACCCAAAACCCTAAACCCTAAACCCTAAAACCTAAACCCTAAACCCCAAACCCCCAGTGTAATTTTGCCAAGGTGTGACGGCTTTTGGGCCTCTTTCTCCCCGGCTTCCTCACGAGCGCTCGGAGGATTTTCGGACCCTTTTGTACCTGGGAGGTGCACACAGAAGTTTCCAGCTTTGTTTCTTTCCGACAGGTTCGAAACTATCGATCCCAAACTTGAAATGCTAGTCGTAGTTTACATAGAATGGGGGACCCCAATGTAGACCCCAGAATACCATAATCCTTCTTATTATGATTGGGCCCCCAAAATTGTACCCCTAATTTCGGATACCCCGAATCCCATGGCCGCGAGGTACATATCACTGCGATAAGCACTGAGCACCCTTATCGCTTCAAGCAGAGCACCTTGGACGCAGAGGTTTCCGGGTTTAGGGAAGTACTACGGCATATTACTGCAAGGGGCCCTCTATCTGGGTTAGGGCTTAGGGTTCCGACTATGATGTGGGCTTCTATATCAGTTTCCTGCATGTTGGCACTCAGCAACTTAGGCAAATTCGCAGCCTTCTAGTGTGTACTGCAAGCTACATGGGTTCAAGTTCTGCCTGTTGATTGGGGGCTACCTCGGTCTTGAGCTGGTCGATGGATTCAGGGTGTAGCGCTTGAGCGTCTCAACCTAAACCCTGATTTCAGGAATTCTGAGGCATGTGCCAGGGGTTTAGTGGGCAGATTTTTCAACAGAAGTTTGGTGGTTTGCACAGAACTTGGGGCAGAGTGCTATTCCGAAGACTTTGAGGTTGTGGAGCTTGAGCATCGCCTTCGGATTTCCGTCAGCCAAACGCTGGCCTGCATACGGCTTAAGACTACTGGGGGGTTAGTAGGGAACAAGGGAATATATCGGGGTATATAAGGATAATGGAAAAGAACAGAGAATCTACTATTTAGGGTTGGGGTTTAGGGTTATAGGGGTTGCTAGGATTGTGGGCTCTCTTTGTAGTCGCCCAGGCACCAACGTGAAGGTCAAGAACCTCCATCCTGCGCCTCGGCTGCGTGCGTGGTTTGCCAGCCTTTCGATTCTGGCTGGGGTCCTCAAGCCTAGGTTGTAGCTTTTGAAGTAGGAGGGACACGGTCTCGGTTTTGCGGCATTGGGGCTTTGGGGTCGGGACTGAAGGCGTCCATGGTAGTTCGGGTGGGGCAGTGTGGAGTGTTTGAATTGCTTGTAGTGCTTAACCATTGTTCAGAAACGGAGAAGGTGCTTTAAGCTCTCCCTAATTTATTAATGATCGAACCGTCCTCTGGAAACATCCCAGCAAGCCCCCACCAAAAGGCGTGAGAGACACCCTATTCCCGAAGCTCCAGCCTCCAAACCGCAAGCCCTACACTCACTAAGACGTAGATTCTAGATTCTAAATCCTACACCATAAACCCTAAACCCTTCTAAATGCCCTAAATCTTACAAGCCCGAAGTCTCAGCAGCAGACCCGGCAGAGATTGTTCCCCAGATGCGTGGCTCGTAATCTTGGAGGCCACTTCTTTCGTTATCTAAAGCAATAGTCTCCCAATGTTGGGAACAACTGTATAGCAATCACCATCATCATAGACGGAGCATCTGTTTGTTCTTTGCCTATCCTTTTTGACGTAGTTTCATGTGTACACCGACTCGGAATTCAGCCGTAGCTGCCATACTTCTTGACCAAGCATGGAGTAACCCCAAACCTCCCTGTATTCCTTCTGATGCAATCCTACAACCCCTAAGATCGCTGGCACACATCTAAAATGACCCTAGAGTACCTCTATGATATACATACACTACCCTGACCGCCCATATCCCCATAGCATCCCCATATTACTGGGATACTCTGGGGATGCCAGGGGCTTAGGGCCCTGCCCTAAACCCTTTATGTTGGGCCAATTCCACGACACAGTGTGGGGTACCACAACGGACTATTGAAGGTACAAAAAGGCCCTATGAACTCCAAATGTTGGGGCTTTTACTGTTGTAGGCTTTATGAACATAAGGAGTGGAACGAGATCTTCGAGTTGCCGGTCGCGCGACCTGAGCACGCAGCGCTGGAGGCGCTAAGCAGGAAACTCTTCCTGAGGGGTGTAGGGTTTAGGGGTTGAGGGTCTATAGAATACAGAGCTACCGTATATAATCATCATCTTGGGTTTTACAGGGATTTTCTGTAGAGGGTTGAGAGGTTTGAAGTTGAGGGTTGAGGGGTCGGGGTTTAAGGTTGAGGCTACAGAGGTTTCCAGTGAGATTCAGGGCTTACAGCTCACAAGCAGCATGACTTCGGTTTCTGGGCTCAGGGCTTACGGAGCTTCAGCAGAAGCAGCAATATGTTCGTAACAAGATGACTAGGACTAAGTGCGAAGCTTCAGCTTCACAGCATACACTGTGCAGCTTTTGTTGCGGAAACTGGGACAGTGTTGTAATCAAGGTAGATTTGGGAGTCGCATCTCTGGAATCCTTCCACTAACTCCATGTATGCCTCGCGATTCCGCAAACATGTTATGATGGGATAGATTCAAAGTACACAGGTTATCAAAGGGCTCAAGTGGCACGATGATGCATCATAATTCGTCCTCATATGGGCTACACCTTACACTTCCCGCCAAACCAACGTGCAGCCCTTTTTTAACAGGCTTGGTTTGGTGGCAGGCAAGCCCTAAACCCTAAACCATACACATCCCACCTGCGACATGACCCTATGTAGCCCCAACCCCAAACCCCTAATACCCCCAACTCTCGAACTCTGGCCCTGATCTTACTTGTACTTAGGGTTTAGGGTTTGGGGTTTAGGGTTTGGGGTTTACGGTTTGGGGTTTAGGGTTTAGGGTTTATAGGGTTTAGGGAATATCTTCTACAGGGAGAGCCCCAGCAAGCCTAACCCTGAACAATGTCAGGCAATTGTGGGTTCTGCGAAGGCTGTGGACTTTCCCGCTGACGCAAGCTTCAATCATTGATGGGGGAGTTTGGCCTGCGGGGGGGCCATGGAGTTCAAACTTGGGGTAGTCTTGGAACCTTTTAGAGGGAGTGTAGGATTTGTAGGCTTTAGGAATTTTGGTGCTTTTAGGGGTTGGAGTTTGTTTCCCTTCTGGGAATGCTTTCGATTCGAAAAGCAACGTCCAACCAGAGCAGAAGCATCCCTCTTCACAGGCACGAAGGGAGAGTCCACCCTATATTGTCTTTCAAAGTAGGCTAGAAGTACATGTCTATCAGTTGTGCATGGTTACGAGCTCACCTTGCCCTTGGACAGGCATTGTATCCACGGGTGTTTGTTGGCATTGATCCTTTAGCCCTAAACCCAAAATCTAAACCTTAACCGCTGGTCCTCAAGGCGTTGTAGCCTGCAGGGAACCGTGCAACCACTTTCCCAGTATATTTGCAAAGGCTGCAATGCAACCTGTAATTCCCATGTGGGGACCTGCCACGTGTCTTGAAAAATAGTATGTATATATATATACACATATAAATATAAATATATACACACGAGTTATGTAACTCACTGGTGCCTCGGTGCTCGTATTTATCCCTTACATAAACTCCCCTCATTGGAAGCTGACCTCCTGTCGTTGGAGTTAATCAAAGATACATGTCCTTCTTTGCATTGGTCTCTGCGATCAGAGGTTCTCGTTTGATGTTTGCTCCCTGTTTCCCAGACATTGAGATTCCAAGTTGGTCTGTCGGACATGTAGAGCTATTTGCTTCATCGTTCGTTACCTCTGAACAATCGCAGGTGCTTACCTTGAACACGTTAAAGGCTTGCTTCTATATGTCTAAACAGTAGTGTCCATGCTCTTCTCATATTCCCAACGTATACCCCTATACGATCCCTACTAACCCCTACATAACCTAGACCCGTGGTTGCTTCTTATCCGCTCAAAGCCCAGGACTTGACCCTCCCTGCTGTGTGTTACACGGTGGAAGACTCCAAGGCCTCGGACCAAGTCTCAGGGTATTTACTTTTTTTACTGGGTTTAGTAGCAGGCAATCAGGAACAGAATGCAGTGCAATGTAGCCATTCTATCTAGGCATCTTTTTCCCGTAATCCCAACTAACCACCAGTAAGTTTCGGTGGAGTTCAAATTAGTGAACGCTTTAGCCCGCGCGGATTATGTTGGGTTCTTTGGGAACACTGGCGAATGTCAATCTGGGTTGCGAGCTTGCGTGAGGGTTTACAGGATCTGTATTGGGGTATGTGCGCGCAGTTGCGAGAGAGTTCAAGGCTTCCCAGGATACCCAGGGGGCTGGCATTGGCGCTTTTGCCATCGTGGTGCTGGCTGTTGGCGTGGCAGGGGGTAAATCAACAAGATGTGTATATATATATATATGTATACATACACCTTGTATTTTGGTTGTCCACATCAAATAAATATTCTCACGCATGTTCGACCCTCGGCGTCTATATGAGGATTGCCTAGTTTAGCACTGACTTCTTTGACTTTCCGGATGCGCGGCGTCCCAAAAAAAAACTGGCCCTTGCAACCTGTTGCACTGCCTTTACCACCTGGGTGGGCGTATGAGTCTCTATACTAATATATAAACATTTAGGACCCCCTTGCCCGTTGGCAAGCTGGCGCCTGGCCCCGGGACCCCCCCCACCCCTTTGGTTCCCGCCCAAAGTTATGTTTTTTGGCTGTTCCTGAAGGTGCCCAAGAATCCCCCCCCCTACCAACCCCCCGTTTTCTCCCCTCCTTGACTTCATGGTTGAAGGTTCAAAGGGCCCTCTGTGCGCTGACTTGTGGTGCAAGTAAGGGTTGAAGCTTCGAGCTTAGGGTGGGGGAGGTCAGCATATGTTTGCTGCCCAGATGGAGTAGGCCCGAGCTCGAGTAACACTTCAGGGATCGTACACCAAAAATCCTTTAAACTCCGAGCTAAACATTAAACTGAAATCAGAATCCTTGACCTGTCTCAGAGATTGCTGATGACAATATCCTAAATCTTAGCCTCATACCTATAAGGTTTCGGCTTGAGACGTGGTAAACCTTCAGCCGCAAAATCTTTATGAACCCACTCTGTTTCCTACGCCCTGAGCTCTGCCCCCCAAACCTGCATAAGTCCTACATCCTAATCTAATATCCTACCCTGTTCCAAACAAACATGGAAACATGCGTAACCATTTGAAGAGACAGTAGTGCTTGCAGGGCCTCCGTTCCATACAATTGCACTGTGCTGCAATAGTCGCATTATTTTGGCCTTTGAGATTATTTGTGCATAATACCTCTCCGGCCGTCCGTGCCGGGCGGGCTGCGGTCACGTGGCCTTGCGCTGCGCGTGGTCGTGGGCTTGCGGGTGGCCTAGGCCTCTGCTGGGCCCCGGCTGGGCCCCCGCCCGCGGCCCTGCCCCCGTGCTTGGCCCCCTGCCGGCTCCGCGCTTTCCCCACTTCCTGGGCGTTTGTGTCCGTCGTTTGCAGTTCTATTCGGCAACTTGTGCCGGCCGCATTGGCCTGCGGGTGCTCATCTGCGTTTGGCCCTTGCGCTTGGGAGTTCTGTGTGCTCCTTGCTGGGCTGTTTGCCGCAATCGGTTGCCTAGCCTGGCTGCAGATAGTAAGCGCGCGCGAAGCACGCGCGTGTGTCTAGTATATATATATATATAGGTATAGATAACCTCTGTATAGAATCCACTTATAACAATCCTATTTGGAACCCATTTGCATATCATCCCCCATATAGCGCTACATCCTTGGAAGTGTTTTTGTCATGTGGAGACAGGTCCCTAAGCCCTAAGCCTTACAAACCCTAAATCCCATAAACCCTGTACTCCTTATATACCCTATATAATATCCTAAACCCTGTAAACCCTATAAACCCTATATAAACCTTATAAAAACCCTATAGCCTCGGGAACAGCTATCATGTCTGAGTAGTATTTTATTTCGGGATACTATGGTACCCAATATAGGGTAAGATTACGTCCTCCTTTTGGGGTATAGTATTGTATAAAAGGAACATAATCCTACTGGGTTTAGCCACCAAAAGACTGCTACTCATGCGGAGACAGGTTGAAGCTGAAGCTATGACTCTGTGGCGAAAGCTGTTGAACACCATCTGCCTCACGGTTGCACTATGCTAGAGGGGATCGCGTAGGGGCTGTGTAGGGTTATGTAGGGATAATATAGGGATTATACAAGGGTTTACATATATATATATATATATCTATACATATACATATATAGAGCCCCCAGGGCCCCCAAGAGTCAAATGGAAAAGCAAAAAATGGAAAATGAAACAGAACACTGCTACTTGGGGGTTGGGTTCTCACAAGAAGGTCTGTGTACCCAGCATATGGGACCCTGCCTATGATCCCAGTCCAGGGTAACGGTAGGGTCTTGGTACTGGGAGAGGGGACCTTTGCAAAAGGCCTATTAGATGGCAGGGTTCAGCTTGATAGCCAGGATCTTCATGTTCGATTTGCTTAAAAGGGGCCCTACAGTACAATGCCCCTAGCTACCATGGATTCCCAGAGGGGGCTCATTCCATGTTGCCCTATGCGGGAGGATGATGACTCTGGGTATTGGTTTCCGCGTTTTTTTTTCTCATTGGTTGTGTGGAAAGCTGCCCCTGAAAGATCCTAGCGCAATGGAGAACACAAGTATAAATTCAGTTACTGAAGAACTAGTCGCGAGAGTGAACACCAGCAGGTATGTTCTTGAGGCCCAAGAGCAATAGAAAAGACAAAACCATGATGCCTCCTCGCTATTTCTCAAGGATGAAGCTCTCTCAACTCTACTTCGAATTACTAGGATTTTTATGTGAGCTATAGTCTGAACTCCTAGCATCCCCTGAATAAGCCATATAGTAACCCTATGTAATCTCCTATATAACCTCCTTCAAGGAGTTTAGACTACAGCTCACATTAAACCCTAATTCCAAATTAACTACCTTATAACACCGGTTTCCATTTCATGTTCCATTTTCTTTTCCATTTGATTCTCCATCTGAGGGGTAGTATCCCTGTACTATAAGCCCCTATATATGTGTATATCCGAGCGCCATCCCAAGACTGCAGCTTTTGTAAGATATGGGAGTTTCCCAAAATCAGGGGGACCTTTTTGAGGGTCCTTACATAATCCATTTAAGGGATATATAGAGTTCAGGGTTTAGGGTCTTCCAAATTTAGGGGTACCATCTGGAGGGTCCCAATAAAAAGGATTATAGGATTGGCGGATGAAACGAGACCATGCGTAAATGTCTCCACATGGAAAATATGATCAACAGTACAGAATCAAATGGAGATTTTCCAGGATCACCCCTCCTCTAACTCCTCCACATACATGTGCCCTCCTGTCAGGTTGGAATGCATGGTTGGGCCGCCTGCATGCGCCCCCAAAATGCCATCACTAGAGGTGTTTAAGTGGCCGCCCTCGAAAAATCTAGGTGTGCGCTATCAGGACCTTTCTTAAACAAACAGGTCTGAAGAAGTCCCTGAGAGGTGCCCATCGAATCCCTTCACCATCTCTGAATACTTCAACAATGAGCACCATGAGAGTGATGAATCTGCACAAGCTTGAAAACTTGCCTTACAACCCCCCCCCATTACGGTATACCCCAAAACCCTACGGGGCCTGCGTCAAAATCGTAAAGCCTAAACCCGAGGCTGTAAACTTAAACCTCAACGAAAAACCCTAAACTCTAGACCCAAGATGTCAGGCGGCCGAGCGTTTCACAGCTTCCTGGTCTGACGCACACATTGCCTCGATTTGGGGCTGGGGGCTGGATGGGGGCTTCAATGTGCTTCGTAGGGTCTACACGGTTTATCAATCGCGGGTCTTAGGGGCTTCGGCTTACGGGTTCAGATGGTTTCCGGTTTCAGGCTTCATGTAGGGAGTGCATTTCTCTTTGACAAGAACCCGGTGGGCTTTACTAACTTCATCCCACCTCCAGCCTTTTCGAGCAGCTTATCTTAGCAAGGCCACGGGCATTGCAACCTAGTGCCTCAAAGACTTCAAAGAGGAAATGGGGATTCCATCAGTCATCTCCCAGAAAAGTTCAGGTGGGGATTCCTTATAAAACCAGTCACTTCCCAGAAGGCTGAATAAAGGCCCTAGGCCCTAAACCCTACCGCTGAAAGTGGCCAATCCACTAGCTCTGCTCTCAAATGAATGTGGAACCACTTGGGGTCCCATGAAGGAGAATATAGGGGTTATGTTACAGGGATATGTAGGGATTTCTAGGGCTTAGGGTTTCCTGAAATTAGGGGTGCCACTTTGGGGGTCCCTATAGTCCCTATAATCAGGACCATCATATCTTGGGGTCTATATTCGTCCCCGTATTTTGAGAAACTACCATATTGACACTTCCAATCAAAAGAACGATAAGTTTCGAGTAGGGCCTGCCCTCTTACTTACCTTTGGTTGGCTAGGAATGAAGGAATGGATCCTTATAGTAGTCCCTATATATAACCCATCATAGTAGCTTCCATTTTCTAAGTTCTTTTCCGGTCCTTCATTCCCACCCTAAACCCTAAACTCCAAATAGTAGCTTTCATTTTCTTTTCCATTCCTTCATTCCCAGCTAACTAAAGGTAAGCTGCAGGATTGAGATTGGTTTGGCGGAGAGGGATTTTGTAAGTTCTGGTTCGTCGAACTGGGAGTTTCCATACATAGGGGGACCCTAATATTGACCTTAAAATACTGTAATCCCTATACCCCTTTATTACCCCCCTGCAACCCCTATATCCCCCCTAATGGACCCCCTAAATGTGAGGAAGCCCTCAAGTCATTAAGCCCAAAACTCCAAACCCAAGACCCTAAACCCCAAGTCGCTTATTGCTTTTCGACCTGCCTGGTCGTGCAAGCCAAAGTGCTGAAGCAGAAGAAAATGAGAAAATCTGAATCTTACTGGAGAGCTTAGTATTCAGTAAGGGAATATGCCGGGGCTATAAAGGGATTATACCTTGAAGTATTGAACGGGCATGGGCTCCACCACGGCTTCATGCAGTAGCAGCGGTGTAATTGGAATGTAGTGGAACCTGAACACAATGACCAATAGTTCAGGGTTAAGGGGAAACCTTGATCTACGTGAATACCATGATCAGCTTTTACTCTTGGTCGCTCTGAGTGGCTGGAGGCCTACGCTGAGGCATTAGGATCTACACCACCCACTGCCCAAATGCATCGCCGCGGCGCAATTCAATGAGAATGTAACGTTTCTGCAAACTGTTGTCCCCTAAGACTAGGCCCCCCCTTCACCAGAACAAGTGCAGGGGCCCAAGGGCTAAGGCACAGTCATTCTTAAGCAGATAGATATGGATTGCTCAAGGTTCCCCGCCTATTCCCCCCTATACTCTAGTTCCCCGCTTAATTAAGGCTGTTTATGGATGATTAAGCTCAGTTAAAGTTAATTTAGGGGGACCTTGGGGGCGGGGGGTAGTATAGGGGGCTGGTAGGGGAACTCATGAAACCCTAAACCCTAGACATGGTCGCTGTAAGATGGTTCCAACCCAGGTCCTGCATTTTGAGGGATAGCAGAAGATGTTTTCAAACAGCTTTAAAGTACAATATTCTGCAGCTCGTGAAGCCAGCATATGGAAGCTTAAAGAACTTACGGAGACATTATCCATATACTTCTTCCACAATTGCATGTCTGCACATCCGCAGATCCTCTTCTGCTAATGCGTCCCTACAAGAAAAAAGAAAAACTTCCGCTGTAGAATCATTTGCCAGTCGGCCCCCATAATCAGCATATGTCCTAGGCCGATTTTTTATGAAGTGCTATAGCCTTGACTGTATGTTTTCCAAACAGCTTTTTTTTGCTACAAATACCTGACGGAATCCCTAAGACCTTGGTACTGTCCCCACACAGCTGTACTGGGGTTAGTATTCTCGGGTAGTGTCAAGAGCTATAATATAATCAGAATAAAAAGATGCATCTACATGTTACTGGGTGGGCGCAGTACCCTATGACACTGAACCCTAAACTCTAATTAAGCTCAAGAGCGAGACCTCACCCTAAGGGTCCGAGTACCCGATAATCACATACCTAACCCTGTACTACAATTATGTGGCCCTTGAACCTGAGACCGTCCTTCAGGGCAGCACGGGAGTGTGGCTCTTCGACGACAGCACCCATCCAGCTAGCCGTGGGCAGGCGCGCGCAGTTTCGGTCCCTTTTAAGCGCTGGTGGGGATACATCGATGCATATACATATTCTGTACATGTGTTTATGCATTTGTTTAGATATACATATATATATATATAATGCAGATACATATATATATATATATATGTGTATGCAGAGGGTTGAGGGGTTTAGGGTTGGTGTGAGGCTTCATTTGGGGTTAGGGGGGAGGTTTTGCTCTCAGGGTTTAGTCTTTAGGGATGAGGGTTTAGGGTTCGGGATTGAGGTTCAGGACTAGGCACTGGCGTCAAAGAATAATGCATGGGGCTTTAAAGTTTTAAGGTTAACCCTAAATCCTAATCCCCAAATCCCTAAACCCTAAATCCGAAACGGTTTGGGGGGTTGAGGATGTGTCGCAGATGCAGGGACGGTCAGGGCACAAGTAGGCTCTCCGTTCTCGCTGGCAGAAGTGTCTTTAGAGGGGATATCGGGGTTGTACAGAGGTTATATTGGGGGTTTAGGGTATCAGGATTATATAGGGGTATTTAGGGATATAGATATGGGTCACATAAGGATTAGATAGGGATAAGGGATAGGGATAAAAAGGGCTTTATAGGGATAACGGACAGGAAGCTGGAAACAACTATTTGGGATTTAGGGTTTAGGGATATGACCCCAATAATGGGAAATCAAATGGAAAGAACATGGACAATGAAATGGAAATCGGGTGGCTTTTAGGGGTATAGGGTTGTCCCGCAAGAAGAATGAATATCGGGGTCTCGAGAATCCACCCCTGCAGAAGAAGCTTGAACCTAAACTGAAAGACTTCGGACAACCGTCAGCTCTACGTCCAAAACCCTGCAAGCTCTCCGTCCTTGGCAACAGGAACTTACCCAGGACATGCTGCTTTCCCGCAAAGGGTACACCTTGGTTCAGGCGCATTTTGGGTGTCCATCTTGATGTTCTACGTGTTGCGCAACGGTTCAAAGATGTAGGAGGCCATATCTGAATGCGGGTTATCCTGGTACCTTGCCAAAAAGTTTATGAGCTTCAGGTAGCCAAAGTACAAGCAGGCACCTCAAGCAGGAGTCGTGATCTTGAAAAGCTCCTTCAGTGCACCAGTCAGAATTCTCATTCGCAGGCAGGGTTATGAGAGTGTCTTTGTAGTAATCCTTGCCATATAGGACTCTCCATGAGTCAATCATGTGCGGGATCTAGAACTCTGAAGTTGTTTCCGTAAGGTGTGCATCTGGAGTCCACGCTTGTAGAGGTCCCAGGCTGTTTGGGCAAACACTCAGGTTTGTAGCCAGGTAAAGTCACAGAGCACATCACAGCATCCACTGTGGATTAGAAGGGTGCGTTCAAGTGTATCTCCAAGAATAGCCTTGTAAACCCAATGTATTCCAATCCGTCTGATAGGGGCTAGCGAACAGAATCCCTAATTTCGGGAACCCCCCACGATTTCGGACAAAACCTTTTTCACTGGATCCTCAGTCAGCCATGGTGGCAAGCTACCTACCAAGATCATGGGTAATTACTGGATATCCCTTGGTCATACACTTGTCCTAGATAGGGGAAAACCCAAGTTGTGAGGTAATGTCCGATAATCCCCTATACTCTATGGAAGATGCCAGTATTTTGCAATACTCCTAGATAGATACAGTGGTGCCCGTTTCTTCTTGCATTCTCTGCTAGACGATAGCAAGCCTTGTGGCCATGTTCCCTCACAGGAGAACACTCATCTTGCTCAACAGGTCCACCACGATCATTAGTTTCCACTTTCTTTTCATGGCCTCATTCCCTACTTTACAACCTGAAAGGTATATAAGCCCTTAACCCCTAAACCGTGTATTCCTATTGTATCCCTATAAACTCCCCCCCCTCCAGGTGTCCATTTAATGTTCCATTTGCTTTCCACTTGATTTTCCATTCTTGGAGTCGTATCCCTTAACCCTAACCCCCCAAATAGCATTTCACATTTTCTTCTACATTATCCGCGTATAACCGCTATAACCCGTCTATACTCCTTATATGGCCCCTATATAACCATGCATCTTGGGTACATATCCCTATATAACCCCTATGAACCCCTATACCCCTGAACCCTAAACACCCAATATAACCCCTATACAACCCCAACCCTAAACACTAAACCCTAAACCTTTGAAGACCCCTCTGCCAGGTCGCAAATTTGGGGCTTTTGCTTTTGCCCGATGGCAGCCTGGAGCCCAAGTGAGGGAGGAAACAGAGTAAAGGGAGTCTTTCCAGGCAAGGTTGACGTATGTCGGTTGAGGTCTACGGGTGTACAGGGTTTAAGGCTGAGACTAGGGGTAGAGGGTTGCATCTCTAAACTATTGTGGAGGACGCCCAGAGGCCCCTACAACGACTGTTGCCGTTTCACACGAGAGTCTTTAAGGGGGTCCGTGCCGTTTAGGGGAGCGCATACCCTAAATCCTACACCCTCTACAGCTCTCTATATCCCGATACACCCCTCATCAGATTATTTTCGTGACCTTTAAATGGAGTTCCAAGTTTACGTGGGGCACGGTTTCAACTATCCAAGCTTCAGATACAGACCGAACAAGTAAACCACAGAATCCAGACCCTGAACCCTAAAACCCTAGTTCCTGAAATGCTGACCCTTACGCCCTCAACCCCCGATTCCCGTTCATCATCAACCCTCCTATCTCAAAATGATCACGATGCGGATATGTAGGGGAAGAGAACCCTAGTTGAATTTGACCAAGCAGGGTCATATATTTAGATTCTGCCATCTGTGCTGGATAATCGCAGCGTTTCGTACTCTGCCTACCTAGCTGCGGTAATATCAATATTCTCTATCATCCCCCACTAACCACAGTATGGAATCAAAGCAGGATGCGTATTGTGGCCCTATATGGTAGGTTTTCAATATTTTGCTTCTTTTTGAGGGTCCCTAGTAAAATACGGCCCCTGATATGTAGGGTGAGGTACCGTAATTCGGCAACCACGCCATTAAGTAGTTTCCATAAATAAGGGACCCCAATCTAGAACCCGAATAGTACAATTCTCATGATGTGAACCTCCAAAAAGTATTCCTGATTCTGGGAAATCCCCATATAACATCTACTGTGCAGGTGCCAGGGCAGTACGCCAAGTGAAGTCTAAGGCCACCTTTGCCTGCGGCCTGGCAGGGTTTTGAGGAGATCAAGGGCTTGGGAATTTCAATTGGTTGGGGGTTTCGAAGGTTCTGGGGGATTCAAGGCTTTGGGAGGTTTCAAGGGTTTGGGGTGTAGAGGTTCAGTCAAGTCATTAGGGGTTGTGGGTCTTGGGTCTTGCGATTTTATGAGCTAGGGTTTGAGGTTCAGTGAGGTTGATGAGGTTTCAAAATTCAAAATACTGTCTGTGATCAGTCCGCAACGTTGAAATTGCTGGCGGCTCGAAGAGGAATTTGTGGGTTGTACAGAAGTTGCAGGAGGCATGGAGACATTCGATGGTAGTTTCCTCTGGTATTGCCCTGAAAGTCCTTGAGACAGTTGGGTACATTGTCGCCGAATATGTATCAAGCACATATTGCAAGAATCAGGTTCCTGCATCGTTAGTCTATACGTCTACACATTGTCTATATTAATATAAACTAGAATATAAACTACCAAGGAAGAGGATATGAAGTACGGCGAGCAGCGTTTCAATTTGAAAAAAAAGGTTGTAGGAAGGAGACAGCCGCGCATGACATCAAGGTAAGAACTGCTGATGTTGATGGCAGCTTGATGCTGATATGGCAAGCCCTGCGCGAGACAATTCCTTTTTCACCATCAATGTTCCTTAGGCCATACATTTATCCTGGCTCGTGTAGGGATTTCTTCCAGAGGATGCTATTCTCTTTGTAGAAAGGATATGAGGTCTTCTTCGATCCCTCAAGACTGGTTCCCTTTCAAGGGGGTTCCAGCAATGGTCATTTTTCCAGTTAGGGCAAGCAGCTTGAAAATATGTATAGTAATGTCAGCTCGGAGAGAGAGCCTCAGACCCTATCAGCCCTAAACCACTAAGCCCCACAAAAACTGACATGGAGTCCCAGAAAGGTCTCAGCCCTGTGGGGATCGACGTTGGTACGAGGGAGTAGATGCCACCAGTCGTCCCTTGTTCCCCCAGAGTCCCCCCGGTAGCCCTTTTCCTTGTTACACACCATGGAGAGCAAGTGGCCCTACCCTTCAAGACTGTCAGGTGGTTGTTTCCGTTTGGGGCTACCCGCAGAGAATCTAGGGATAGGGCGATCAAGAGGGTCGGTATACGAGGGTTATAAGCGGATCAGGAGGGTCCCTGGATAAGGAGTCCTACCCCTTGCATCATATATTCCTAAACCCTTAAACCCTAAACCCTGGACCCTTGAATTTCTAAACCCGACACCTGAAACCCCATACCCTTAACCCTAAACCCTTAATCCTTAAACCCTCAGCCCTTAATCCCAACCCCATTAATCCCTAAACTCTAAATCCTAAACATTTAAGCCCTAAACCCTAAACTCCAGAGAACACCTTGAGAAACTCCTAAACCCTATATAATCCCTACATACTATAGTAGTTTCCATTTTATTTCCATTATCCCTAAATAAATCCCTATATATAAACCTTAAACTCCACTAAACCCTAAACGCTAAACCCTAAACCCTAAACCCTCCCAGGTCAAGTCCTTGAGCTCCAAAGTGACCAAGGAGGCAGCAGAACCAAGCCCAGGTCCTTCGTAGCTAGTATTTAGGTTTTAGGGTTTTGAGGGTTTAGGTTTTGGGGTTTAGGGTGTAGGGTTCAGGGTTTGGGATGTAGGGTTTAGGGTTTAGGGACTATTTGGGAGAGGGAGCTGAACACTAAGAACTACCAGATCTTGAGGCTGGGATCCGAATTTTGTCATACTTCTTAAGCCTTTAGAATCCAGGCTTTTGAAGGGTTGACTTTACTGGTTTTCGGGTACAGGGCTTGAGGCCGCATGGCGTTTTGAATTTGAAGAGCTTGAGATTCGCGAAAGGCATTGCATTTTCCTCCTTCTAGGACGTAACACCCAAAAGGACGGATGGTCATTTCCGCGTGTTTGAGCAATGACGAAAAGGAGGAGCTGGATGAACGTGCTTCCGTGGTGGCACATGCTCCAATCACTCAACCCCCAAGGGCAGGCTCAGAGGAAAAGATCGCTCGGAGATTGGAGAGGCTCAAAAAACGGTGAGCGCAGAACGCCACTTCAACAACGTTGAAACCAGCCTATTTGCCCTCAGGCTGTGTCACCACCCTTCCCTAAACTCATCATGCTGTAGCATGAGGGAACCTATTCATGAATAGCCTGGGGTGCTTCAAAGTGCCGACCCGCAAGCCCTGAGTCCTAAACCCTATAAATCCTAACCCCTAAATCCTAAACCCTAATCCCTAAGCCCTAATCCCTAAACACTTAACCCAAAACCCTCGCAAGGAGAATGCATCCCATGGGTTACTCCCGTGCCCCGGCGATGCAAATCTCTACAGCTGCAAGGCCTGGCTTAGGGTCTAGGGATTCTAAGGTTTAAGGTTTAGGGTTTAGGGGTGGGCTTTTATAGGATTGTATATATAGGGGTTATATAGGGACTACATAGCGATAATGGAAAAAGAAAATGGAAACTTCTATAATGGGGTGCTTAGGATTTAGGGTTCAGGATTTAGGTTTTGGGTTTTAAAGGTTGGCTTTATAGGGTTTAGGCTTCTAAGGTGGGCTTTTTAGGGTTTAGGGTTTAGGGTTTACCAGAGGTAAGTGAGGTACGTAGTAGGGGTGGGGTTTACGGTTGAAAAGAGCTCGCAGATGAGGACAGCACCCTGGTGCTACAGCCTCTGCAGCCCCTGGCTTGCAGATAGCCTTTGAGCATCGTCTGCCAGAATCCGTGCTTGGAAGCGTGCATTTTGCATCAGGTCTCCCACTCAGCGTATCTTGCAGGTCCATGTACCGACTTAGGAGCAGAATTAGCGGCGCAAAAGGCCCCTAAATCCTAGGAACCCCATTATAGTAGTTTCCATTTTCTTTTCCATTATCCCTATATAGTCCCTATATAACCCCTATATAAACCCTAAATCCTATACAAGTGTGTCCCCTACAGCTTGGACCCTGCGCCATCCTCAGCTCCTTTGAGCTGCTGAGACATTGGTAGACTATGAATATTGGGGTTATATTGGGATAGTGGAAAATAAAATGGAAGCTACTATAGTTATAGGGGTTATATGGGGATTATAGGGATTACATAATGCATGATATGAACCAGGACCCTCCTTGTACCCCTAATTGGGGATATATGGTCCCTAATTGCGGGTACTTAGGCCCTAATAGAGGGTAGGAGGAGGGTCTAGGAAGTTCAATCTGTGCAGCAGCTGCGTCAGTACATCTTGTAGTGCAGGGCGCAGTGTCACCCTTGCCGTACCGCTGCGGCCGTCGCAATCGGGGCCCCAGAAACCAGGGTTCGCGTGCCCTTCGAGTCCTGCCTCGGCAGTCGCACTCGGGGCCCGTGGAGTCTGGAACAGGGTGTGGTATTGTCTGAGGGCGATTAGAGCGAAGAAGACCTTGAATACCCTTCGAGTCCTGCCTCGGCAGTTGCCCAGGGAATCCGGAACAATAGCAGAGTGATCTGCTTTCCTTCCTGAGGGTGATGCCAAAGAGAATGCTTCAAATTCCATTTGGGTCCTGCCTCAAGAGTCGCAGTCAGGTTCTGGGGGATCCAGTGACGTAGAGTGTGGTGGTTTCTCTCTTTTGAAGTAGAATACCAAAGTAACCCCATAGGTAGCCCTGCAGTCCTGCTTCGGCAGTCGCGCAATCCGCCCTGGGGGATGTAGTGGTTGTTGCGGCTTTCTGTTCCAAAGTTGGTTGCGAACCAACATCCCTTTGGTAGCCTGCCTGTCTTGCATGTGAGATACAGAGGTTGGTGTGTTTTATGTTCCAAGGGTATTCTGTTCCAAGGCTGGTTGCGAAGCAAGATCCCTTGAGCATCGTGCATCTCGCATGGGGGACCCGAAGGTTGTTACATTTTCTATTCCAGGTTGATTGCCAAGCACAATTCCTTGACTATCCTAAGTTCTGCATGAGGGATTCAGAGGGTTCTGCGTTGTCGGTTTACGAGGTGACTATAAAGCCCCTTGAGCATGCTGCGAGCCATGCATAGGAGCTAGAGGGTGTCATTACAAAATCAAAGCAAGACACATTGAGTACACGGTGAGTTCGGCATGAGGGGTCCATAAGCAAGATCCCTCGACTAGCCTGCATGTCCTACATGGGGGAATCCAGAGGGTGTTGCTGTTTCAGGTTCCGGGTTTTGCCTCTGGGTCTTCATTCGAGTAATTTTCTGGGGTAGCCTTTGAGTCCTAGGGTCTCGAGCTGTTGAACTTGTTTTTGAAAAGTAAAATCCTTTGGGACATTGGCCCTGGGGGATCTATAGATGGTGTTGTGTCGGGTCTTCTTTCGAAGTACCCTCCTTCGGGACGCTTTTGAGTCCTGCTTCGGCAGTTGCACTCGGGCACTTAAGTCCCGGGGGATCTAGAGTAGAGGTTGTCCCTGTTGAAAGTAAAGCCCTGTGGGTAGCCTCAGTACACGCTGCATGTCCTTCATGGGGGATGAAGAGGTTTTCGTGTTGTGGTTCGAGGTTGAGTAAGTTGAGTACACCCAAGAGCTCTTTGTACCTTGCATGGTGGGATCTAGCAGGGCGGTGATGTGTTCTGTTTCGAGGCCATGCGATTCGCGCATGGGCGATGTTAGGAGATGTCGAGTTGTCCTTCGAATCCATGTAGACGTAAAACCTTTGCGTGCGCTCCGAGTCCTTTTGCAGCCACACACGGGGCCGGGAGGGATGTAGAGGGCGTTGCATTTGGGGTTCCAAGGGTGGTTGCAAAGCAAGATCCCGCGATTAGCCTGCATGCCCTCAGGAACTGTCATCATGACATTTGGGCTTCAAATGCCTGCGTGTTGCCAGCCCGCAGGTACTTTCAAGCCATTCTGTGCTTGAAATGCCCCTCGGGCTGCCAACCCGCAGGTACTTTCAAGCCATTTCATGCCGGAAGGCTGCCAACCCGCCGGCACTATCCAGCCTTGCATGGGGATCCATTGGGTGTTGCGTTTTCTTTTTCAGGGTTGCGGATTTTGCGTTTGGGTTTTTGTTGAAGTAGAACCCTTTGGGTAGCTTTTGAGTCCTGCGGGCCTGGAGTCTGTTGAGCTTGGTTTTTTCAACGTAAGCTCCTTTGGGGCTTTTGCCCTGGGGGATCTAGAAGGTGTTTTGTTCAGTCTCCTTTCAAAGTGCCCTCCTTCGGGACGCCTTTGAGTCCTGCTTCGGCAGTTGCACTCGGGCACTCAGATCCCGGGGGAGCTAGAGGTTGTCTTTGCTGAAAGTAAACTGTTATGCGTAGCCTCAGTATATACACGCTGCATGTCCTTCATGGGGGATCGAGCGGTTTTCGTGTTCTGTGTTTGGAGGTTGGGTACACCTGAGAGCCTGAGAGCTCTTTGTACCTTGCATGGGGAGATCTAGAAGGTGGTGTGATGTTGTCTGTTGCAAGGCAAGGCGAGTCATGCGCAGGGGATCTGAGGAGATGTTGTGTTGTCTGTTGTTTCCACGTAGACATAAAACCACTGTAAAGCCTTTGTGTGCGCTTCCAGTCTTTTAGCTGCACACGGGGCCGGGGGGATGTAGAGGGCGTTGCAAGCATTTTGGGTTCCAAGGGTGGTTGCAAAGCAAGACCCCTCGACTAGCCTGCATGTTCTGCATGGGGGATTTAGAGGGTGTTGTGTTTTCTGTTTCAGGGTTCCATGTTTTGCGTTTGGGTCTTCGTTCAGGTAGAACCCTGTGAGTAGCTTTTGAGTCCTGGAATCCTAGAGTCTGCTGAGCTTGGTTTTTTCAACGTAAGCTCCTTTGGGGCTTTTGCTCTGGGGGATCTAGATTCTAGATGGTGTTGTGTCGGGTCTTCTTTCGAAGTACCCTCCTTCGGGACGCTTTTGAGTCCTGCTTCGGCAGTTGCACTCGGGCACTTAAGTCCCGGGGGATCTAGAGTAGAGGTTGTCCCTGTTGAAAGTAAAGCCCTGTGGGTAGCCTCAGTACACGCTGCATGTCCTTCATGGGGGATGAAGAGGTTTTCGTGTTGTGGTTCGAGGTTGAGTAAGTTGAGTACACCCAAGAGCTCTTTGTACCTTGCATGGTGGGATCTAGCAGGGGTGTGATGTGTTCTGTTTCGAGGCCATGCGTGTCATGCATGGGGGATGGACGTAAAACTTTTGTGTGCGCTTCGAGTCCTTTTGCAGCCACACACGGGGCTTGGGGCAATTTAGAGGGCGTTGCATTTTGGGTTCCGAGGGTTGCCAAGCAAGTTCTTTTGACTAACCTGCATGTCCTGCATGGGGGATCCGGAGGGCGTTGTGTTTACTGTTTCAGAATTCCAGGTGTTGCGTTTGGGTCTTCGTTCAAGAAGAACCCTGGGGATAGCCTCCGAATCTTGGGGATCTAGAGGCTATGGAACATGGTTTTTCAAAGTAAACTCCTTTGGGGCTTTTGCCCTGGGGGATCTAGATTCTAGATGATGTTGTGTTGGGTCTTCTTTCAAAGTAACCTCCTACGGGACGCCTTTGAGTCCTGCCTTGGCAGTTGCACTCGGGCACTTAAGTCCGGGGGGATCTTGAGGATGTTGCGTCTCAGAGTTGTATCATATCCATTTCAACCTGCCACTCCTGAAACCTCCGCCTCACCTCTTCCTCCCACCTATCCATCCACCACCCACCTCTGACTACCGTACGCCTCACACCCAAACCTCCCACCTCTCACCGATCGGCCACCTTTTCCCCTGTGCCTCCCACACTTCCCGCCACCCCCCACTGCCTACGGAAGTCAGCAGAGTTTGTTTCGAGGCGAAGGCCAACAGCTTGCACCCGTCTTATGTCAGAGAGTCATGGTGAACGTCTAATGCAGATTGCATGATTCATGACATTTCTGCCTGCGGTGATCAGGAGTGCCTGAGCAGTTGCGGCATGAACTTGCTGCTTGCTAGTACAGAATGGAGGAGGGCGAGCTCCTACTGGAGCCCCCACATAATCTCCCAAAGTAGTAAGATAAAAGTTTTCATGCCCTTCTCCACGGTGGCGCAGGCGTGGTGCGAGGGCGTGGTTCCAGGCCTCGGATGATAACTGAACTTTGCACCCTAAACCTTGTTCCTCAGGGCTCACGTAGCTAATTAGTAAGTAACATGGGCCCAGATGCGCCGTATAAGTACTCAGGGCCCTGCATACACACTACTTGTGTGCTTGGGCCCTTGGGGTATGGTGAGGGACCAACTCGTTCGGTGTTCGGTTCTTGCGGGGATGGCAGCAGATATGGATACCAGCATGTAGCTCCAACTGCTTTCGTATCGTTAGGTACCGCGCAGTTGGGTTTAGAGGTCCCTGGAGGGATGATGGCAATGTAGAAGCTTCACTCGTTGCCAAGATTGTGCATTGCACTCCTCATAAGAGTCAGGATTTCCTGCAGTCTTCCCTGATAATTAGTTCAGTTGATCCCCGAAATTCCGGGCTCCCGGCTTCTGTCTTTGCATCCTGGGTTGTGTCCACGTCAGGATTTATGGGCCCAGCTGGAAGAGCTTGGGTCCTTGGATTTTGAGGTTTCCTTTGGGCCGAGGCTCGGTGTCCAAAGTTTTCAGTAGTTAGTTCGTCTTAACCTTGGGGACATACGTTTACAGACAATACGTACCTACTTTGGGCCAAGTGCACCTATCTTCCGTGACGTAGATCCCTAGGGGACAGGTTCATACAAGTTATACGTGGGCATCTACTCAGCTGAACTTATTTTATAGCTCCAGGTCCCCTGTTGACAGCCCAAGTTATTTGGAGGGTTAGAGGGACTTGGCAAGCGTGCTGCAAACCCTAACAGCAGTATGACAACCTCAGTAATCCTCAGCGTTTACCTACATAATTTGAACGCCCCTTTAACCCTTCAAGTCGTCACACAGGAGCCTACAGAAATGAAGCGGATTAAACACTTTGTTAGGGGAGGTCTGCCATAGGCAAAGGACTTTTCTAGGTACCCCAGTAGTACCTTTTTTCTCTTTTCATTTGGGTGTCTCCTTATTAAAATTGAATATTAGGAAAAGGTAGGAAAAAGGGCACCCTTATTATTAAGGGGTTACTGAGGAACCTAGTTTTAGATCGGTCAGGAGAAGCCGTGAAGACCACGCTGGGGGGCAAGCGCTTCACTCAGCCTAGTGCAGGGTGACATGGCTGTTTAGATAGTCGTAGAAGGTTTTTTTCTTTTGCGCACGGGGATTATTTAGGGAACAGGGTTTAGGGTTTCTAAAGTTCGTATTTTCAGGACACCCCGTTTGTGTGCAAACAACCCCTGATCCCCTTCACGATTACCATTAATTGTACTAAAATCACTACTATGTTGCTGGTGCAATTGCCAGTACTGTGGTTCTTGCTGCTGCATGACTTTTTTGCCCTTCCTATTATTATCGCTTGGGAAATTCCCTTGCTACTATATGACTGTACTAGAAATTCATTATGCCACCATAGGACCAGAGTGCTATCACATCCTCTCCTCTACCATTCAAGAGGCTCATGGTAGATTTGGGAACCGCGCCGTCCTTGGTGATGGACTCCAAAATCAATACACAGATTGCCTGGTAGACCTCCTTAGACGGGTTCTTATTCAAGGGTACGAGTGGAGGACAGACACTGTCTATCATTTGAAGCCCTAAATGCTAAAACCCCAAACCCAAAACTCTCAGCTGCAAACCCCCTGACCCCTAAACCCTAAATCTTATCAAAAAGAGCAAACATGTTCGAGAAACTCCCAGGAAGTGTTCCGAGCTGCCTTCGCACGCGCTGGTCCGCGACCAACCTTCCTGCGCCGGCCCCAAGATTTTGGTTTACAGGGTTTAGGGTTTGGGGTTTAGGTTTAGGGTTTGGGGTTTAGGGTTTATAGGTTTTTTTTAGGGTTCAGGGTTTTCGGTTTGGGGTTAAGGGTTTAGGGTTCGCGGTTCAATCTGATGAGGGTAACAGTAATGGAGAACTAAACAGAGGGGCATGGACAATTAAATGGCACGGGGATTACGTCTAGGGGATTTAGTTTTATTTTTCGCTGATTGTTGAATATGAAAGTTTAATCTGCTGCACGCAGCCTGACTCAGGAATATGCAAATATGTATTGCCTTAACTTTGCCATACTAAAAGCCCAATCAGAAATTTACATCTGCAGTCTGAAATAATCACTTCCCCTCACAACGCAAATCTTAGATATTCATTTCGTGGTTTAATATAATGGGAAGCTTTAATGTCGGGGGGGGACTTTGAATATCAGGGGGATGGGATTAGTACCCAACGTGGAGCCAGATCTGGTAGGGTATCAATTAGGGGGAGGTTTACGTCATAGGGGTTTAGGGTTCAAGGGTGTAGGCTTTGGGATTTTGGTTCTGTCGCTTAGGGACTTCGGCTTTGGGAGTCTTGGGGTCAATAGCTTCACGAGCATCTAAGGGTATTTTCCCTGTCAAGCGACAATGCAGTGTATGGAGCAACTCCTCTTCTTACACGGCTTCAGAATGTGTTGTACAACAGCTGTTTCAGCCAGATGTTGGGCTTCTGCACGTTTTGTCGGGACCTCTTTCGTCTGCAGCCAGACAAAGGCAAAATGATCACCCTTGGACATCAAGGATGAAATGAGCCACTGAATGTCTTGGGCAACGACAAGTACGCAGTGTGTGAGCACGAAAGGTATCACTGAGCAAGGTATCACTGAGCATGATCCGCGCAGGCTCTTGTCTTCCATGCATGAGCTTTGTCTGCATGCCCACAGCCTCATGCTTTCTGCAAGTGTGCGTTGTGTTCGTTTGTCAAGGTTTTTGAAACCCACGTGCTCAAAGTTTGCGCAATCTCCCTTGTAGCTTTCTGCTGATGAGATCCGTTTTTGCAAGACCATAATAAAGTTCTTTGCGGTCTGAACAGTTTGGTGTGTTTGTTGTAGTGTAGCAGCTATGGAAGGCAAGAAAAGGTCGTTAGGAATGCGTGGGTAATCCGTAGTCTTGTGTCAGGACTGCATAAATAGGGCCAAGACCTTGTAGCATGGTCGCAGCGCCTGAGACCATAATAGAGTAATATAGGTAATAGCAATGTACTGTATGCTACTATCTTGTACTCTAGAGTATAATATATATATAGAGTACTATCTAGTCTTATACCGTAGTATATAGTAATATATATATAAATTATAGCAACATACTGTAATACAATAACATAGTAAATCCTTTACTTCGCCAAGCCCAGACCGGTATGTGAGGTTGCTGCCCTAAACCCTAAAACCCTAAACCCTACAACCCTAAAACTTGGGTACTGCCCCCTCTCAGAAATAGTCTATATTTGGGGTCATATTAAGGGCTATATATAACCCTGTTATATTTATTTTCCAACTGTTAGTGAGGGGGGGCAGTACCCAACCTAAACCCTAAATCCTAAAACCCTAAACCCAAAAACCCTAAATCCTAAACCCTAAACCCTAAAACCATCAACCTGACACCCCAACCAGCTTGCTCAACGACTTGCCGCCAGGCGTGTTCTGAGGATGCCTATTACTTCTTAGGGCTTAGGTTTTTAGGGTGTTAGGGTTTTAGGGTTTAGGGTTTAGGGTTTAAGGTTTAGGGATTTAGGGTTTCAGGGTTTTAGGGTTTAGGGTATTAGGATTTAGGGTTTAGGGTTTAGGGTTTTAGGGTTGGTTTGAGGTCTAGGTGTAGTCCAAACTCCTAGCATCCCCCTTAATTCCCCCTATAATAGTCCCCTGTATCATCCCCTATACAATGCACTTTGATTTAAGGAGTTTAGACTACAGCTTATATGTCTCAAGCAACAAGCAAGACTTTATCCTGGAACCTACAAGGTTCTCATCACAAATTCCTTAACCAGGGATGGTTGAGCACGGGTAGGTGACCTAGTAGTCCCCAGTACTTCCTCATCAGTAACCTCCCAAAATAAGGTCGACCCCAAGATACTGCAGTCCTGATTGTAGGGACCTAGAATTTGTAACGCTGATTTTGGGAAAGCCTTAATCCTACCAGGAACTTCCCGAGGCTCCCTTGCAATCTTAGGCATGTGCTACGACGCGGAGTACAAGGTGCAGCTGGCGATGTGCGTGAGCACCTGCCCAGGCCAATTCCATCCCAAAACAGTAGCCGCAGTATAGTAGAAGCAGCAATGGTAGTAATACGCATGATACAGGAGCTCTACACAGATGCCAGTATTTTCGTTCACCAGATCTTCAGACTTTGTCGTGGAAGAAGAGTGTAGACACAAGTAGCGATCCCAATGACCAACCTGAATCAAGTTCAAGCTACATGTGAAAGTAGGGATAAGGGCCTGCTGACAACCCGACGTGAGTGGACAGGGACACCATGGGTTTGAAGCTTTATGGTCCCGGATGAAGCAGCCCCAACACAACAGCGTCTTTTACAATCATCTCTGCTGTGATGTATCTCCGAACTGCAAAGTCTTCTCGACACACATCCTCACATTTGCAGGGGTTCATGGGGCTTAGCAACTCGTTTTGTACTTTCCAGCCTGCTTGCAGCTTGAGTAGCCAAAATAACAGCACATAGGGGGACCTCAGTAGAAATGTAACCTCAACTATATAAGCAGTTACTCGGCCCTCATGACCCTGCCAAGACAAACCCACAGACGGACTGGCTCGTTGCGAGAATGTTTCAACTTTGCAAAGCAGCCCCCAGGGCTCCAAATAGCCCAAGTTTGATGGGTTACGTGCTTAGGGTTTAGCGGTTTAGGTGACATCAACGTACGTGGGCATGGTGTAGCTGTCTGCTTCATAGACTTGAGGCCTCAGGGAGCTGCCCCAACGGTTGCAATCCTACTATAGAATAGCCTGCCATAACTAAACCCAAAACCCTAAACTCTATAGCCTATAACCCTAAACCCTATAACGCTAATCCTTGGGAGAGGTTGGCACTGAGGGCAAAGAACGGCTTCGTTCAGGACCTATAGTGCGTCCCGAGAAAACTCCTCTGTATTTCCTTTTAAGCCCGACAGGGGATTGGCTTATGAGATGAGAAAGCTGCAACATACCTAAACCCTATGCTAGCCGTTGTCTAAACTCCTAGTATCCCCCTTACTTACCCCTGAGTAGTCCACTCTGGCTCATGTCCTTGTTCCATGAAGTAGAGGTTCCCACATCGGGTCTCCGCCTTTGGAATGCAAGTGGGACCGCTTACCGGCTAAACTCCATGCACCTTAATCCCAACCCCTCACTCCGTAACCCTGAACCCTTAATGGAATTTCCATAGTACGGGGACCCACCCAAATTCAACATCTTAAACACCTACACGCCTGAATCCTACAAATCTTTTTGCCAAAGCCCTGCGCACTCCATGCAAAAATATAGCTGCAGAAACCTTAGAAGGTCTTGATTTTCCCTCTATCCCTTGGAAGGGGAACCTGGGCAACATCCCTTGTGTTCATTATTTGGAATCGGGATACCATGGCCCAAACTACGAGGATGTAGTCCTTTTGTTGCTCATCTATTGGAGCCCTAACGGTCTCAACCACCAAAAATACTACACCCCAACTGGTAGTTTCCCAAACTAAGGGGACCCCAATGTAGACCCCAAAATACTATAATCCTCATTATTGGGACCCCCAAAAGGGTACCCCTAGTTTTGGGAAAACCCCCAACCCCGAAACCCTCTGCTATCCTTATTTTGAGAATCAGGGCTCGGACCGGCCCCGGCACCAGCTGGAGGACTTGGGCGGGGATGGGATTACGACGGCTGCTGTTTAGCGTTCAGGGTTCAGGTTGGGTTCTGCCATTGGTCGTCATGTGTTGGGCGGCGCAAGGCAGGATGGCAAATCCAGGTCTCAACGCTTCTGCCCAAGGACTCATGCTTAGTCGTTTAAGACTTTGGGGCTTACGTATATTTAACTGTAACCCCACTTACCTAGTTTTAAAGGAAACCCGTAGCTGGAGAAGCCCTGAGTCTGAATCTGCAGTCCTCATAAAGCATAAGTCCCCTAGCCAGAAATAGCATTTCTACAAATCAAGGGTTGCATGTGACAATGGGGACACCAAGATTGCAGCGAGCCATCTACTCTGAGCAATGTGGAGGGTTGGGATGTTCAGAATTGCATACATTTCTTAGCTTGTACACGTTACATACATCCCTCAGCGCTGCTTGATGGCAAGAAGCTTTTGCATCTGCATCTACGCACCGCAGCATTATTGCTTCGAATTCAGCTTCTGTCAAGTTACGCGCCGAGCCTCTTTCTTTTGATTCAGCGCTGCATGAAGATGGATTTGGCCCGTGATCTTCCCATCACCACCTTACAAGGCGGGCTTCTGAGGGTTCAGAACCGTTGAGCTACACGCCTGGACACGGAAGCCTCTAGGTTAGAGTTGGTAAGCAGAAAACAAGAAGAAACTGCAGTTCAGTTGTGGTTTTCACAAGGTGTCTGGGACTCGAAGGGGGTGTGCGCAGGAGCAGCTGAATTCAAATCCCTGACGACCGCCCTTGGCTGCTCCTAAAGCCGTAAACGTGAACCGTAAACCGTTACCCAGATATACATCCAAATGCTATCCCAATATAACCCACAGACATACCCTAGAATAGTGGTTTCCATTTTATTTTCCATAATCCCAATATAACCGAAATAGAACACCCCTTGCATAGGGCCTTGAGCCCTATTTGAGGCGCTTGGAGGTCTTTGGTAAATCCTGGTCCTAAACCCCTAAACCCCTAAACCCTAAACAGGGTCTTTGGCAAATCCTGGTCCTGATCCATTGAAGGTGAGGAGTTCGTGTCTGGAGAGGCGGGGCAATCTCATGGGTTCAGACTTTGCCATTTTGGGGGTTTAGGGTTTAGGGTAATGCTATAGGCATGGGTTCAGACTTTGCAATTCTTGGGGTGCAGAGTCTTCGCAAGGTTGGGCTATCTGGTTTGGAGGATCTGGTTGGGGGTTAACATGCTGCAGGGCTTCCGGGTACCTTCTTTCTGGGATTTACCGGTTTGCGGTTAAAGGAGCTAACTTGAAGTACTACAATATGGAAACCCCATGAACCACTACATACCCAGAATATGGCAGCTGAAGTGAAGCTCCTTAACCGCGACCCAGTTTGTGGCTCCGTCGGCTTTCAGGGCATTAGCAGAGAGGCTGGTTTGCTGGCGGGCGTTTCATGTAATAGTATAATAGTTTAAGAGTGTAATAGTATGATGGTATAGTAGTATGGGGTCAGCTCGGTACCTTTATGATTTTGTTGCTTTGCGAAAATGATCCTTGCATGATCCCCGCAAAGGGGATCGCAGTGTAATCTTCACATAGTCCTTATACACCCAAAACCCTGAACCGTAAAACCTGGAGACCTCCCCTACTCCAGGACTAGGCTAGGCATGCCAGAAAGTTTTAGAGAGCTCCATGTTTCAATGCGTGCTTTATCGCGGGCATTCTGGCCCCTTATCACTTTAGAGTTCAGGTTAGAAATTATTGCTAGTTCTGGGTTTTTGTGTAGGGATGGAGCAAGTACTCGATAATGATGAGGGATTCGTTATGTGTGTTAAAGAGTTATACTTCACGCCCTGAGCCCTAAGCCCCAAATCCTGACACCATCTGAAGCCCCGAACTCCAAACTCTGAAGCCCAAAACCATATTTGCCCCCCAGCCGTAAACCCCAATCTTAAGCCTTTAGCCCTCGAAATTGGAGTGTATAAGCTTCTCATCCTTTTATAGATAGACCCACCCAAAAAAAGGTATCCTGACTTCTTAGGCCGCTACATCGCCCGAACCCTTAAATTCAAACCCCCACAAACGAAACCCGGAACACCAGACCGTGTACAGTACCCTAGCCTCCCCCGAAAGAGGCCAGGGAACGTAAGCTAAATCCTACTCCTACCCCTATATGTCCCCCCCACATCATTCCTCCTATGTAACCCTATCTGTTCCTACAAGCTCCTATATAGCCCCAAACCCTAAACCTCACACCTCAAACCGTACACCTTTAAACCGTAAACCCTACACCCTAAACCCTAAACCCTAGACCCTAAACTCCTTTGATGTCTACCGAGTGCAGACATAAGACATAAGAGTCCAAGGGTCTAAAAAAAAAGAAGCTCAGGAGACGAATCTCGGAGAGTTACTGCTGACAGCCGCACGAGATTGCCCCGATGCAGTATGCCTGGAAGGTGGCCGTTATACTGAATAATCTAAGGGGTTATATAGGGGTTATATAGGGGTTAAATAGGGGTTATATAGGGGTTACATTGGGGTGATATTGGGGTTATATTAGGGTAATATTGGGGTAATTGTGGTTATATTGGGGTTATATTGGGGATATGCTAGGGCTGCATTGAGGTTGTATTGTGGTAATGTAGAAGCCTAAACTGGGTTTAGAGGTTTAGGGGTGTAGGGATTTTGGGGTTGTTTTAGGGTTAGGGGATTAGGGGTTTAGGAGTTTAGGGGATTAGGGGTTTAAAGTTTAGGGTTTAGGGGTTTAGGGTTGGGGGTTAAGGGTTGAGGGGGTAATGTAGCGCCTTGCGGATCTTCCCCCAGGAATGGAGAACTAATAAAAAAGAGCCTGCAAGATGCATTGGGAACTGGGCTTATATGGGGGTTCCTAGAGACGGTTGCCAATGTTTGGATCCTGAATTCCATGTATATACGACGGCGCTTGTTAATTAGGGAGATTTAGGGATATGTGGGAATGCAACTATGGTGGCGTAAAGGGGTACATAGGGGTATGTATGGAAATGTGCGTAGCTCCCTTTATCTGATTGGGTTCAGGGTTTGGTTAGGGGCCTGCGCCTTTTTGTGGAGCTGCTTTTATCAGGGATATGGTATATAGAGGGAGTAAAAAATTATACTGGGGGGGCAAGTGCTTTTTTTTTCAAGGTGCCGTGTCTTTTTGTGGTCCTTGTAGCAGGGCACAGACTACAGCTTGGGCGGGGTAACTTGGTATACCATGAAGCCCGAAAAGAGGGTCTATTTAGACTAGTGCAACCTTTTTCGGCAGTAACTATGGCAGGTTGCATGTTAGTTGTAGTCTAAGCTTCTAGTATCTCCCACAATAAAACCAATGCTACTCCCATGCATAACCCCCTTTACAGAGTTTAGACCCTAAACCCTAAACCCTTTATGATCCCCCTTTAAGGCGTTCAGATTAAAGCTCATGGTAGCATTGCAAACCCTAAACCCTAAACCCTAATCCAAGCCTCCAGGTGACGCAAGCGCTTACACCTTCGCGCAGCTGGCTGGGATCGTGGCGCCAATTCGGCAGGCAACAGCTCTACCTGGACCCCAAAAGTATGTAGAATAATGGCCTTTAGGGCTATTTATATGGATTTTGGGCTATTATTCTACCTACTTTTGGGGTTTAGGTAAAGTTAAAAGGCGCAATCCTGGGCCCTAATTCCCTAAAGCACTAAAACCCTAAACCTCTAAACCCCCAGACCCCCCCTAGACCCCTAAACCCCTAAACCCCTAACCGCGGACCCTAAGCCCGGAGCATTGCAGCCACCTAGACTTTTCAAGTCTCAACCCTCGAGTCCTCAAGCCTGAAGCCCAGTACTCGGATGGTCAGGGTCAGGGGGAATTAGTAATAAAGGAGAAGAGACTGGACACTGCCATACGGGGTTCAGGGTTAAGGGTTTGGGGGACTTAGTAAGTGTTCTTCTAACCGTATGAGGTATTTAATGTCCCCAGTTATCTCCATTTTTTAACCCATCAACTAAGACCCCCTGACCCTAAACC
>CAJNIZ010019002.1:31294-53538 GCA_905231905.1 Symbiodinium pilosum
GGGTTTTTATACAACCCCATATGACGTTCCATCATTTGGCAAGCGGATCCAGAACCCTGAATCCTTACCCCCGCGGGCAACATGGTCGTATCCATTTGCATTCTCTTTTCCACTCTCTATTGACCTACCCAGAATCCTGGGCCCAACAGCTAGCCACAAACTAAGAGCCTCTCCAAGGGTTTTGACTGCTTCGGAGATGCTAGCGGACGTGCCTTGGCTTAAGGGTTCCTCAACCTCCTTGTTCTTGTGGGAGCTCCTCACAGTTGGTGAAGATTGAGGGTTTGAAGCATGATGTTCATCATTTGGGGATGTAGAATTCTGAACACTCTTACGCTTTCGAGTCTTGAATTCATGGCTTAGGCTGTGGATTTTGGGGCGTGCTGCACAGATGTTGTTGGGAGTGGGCTGGGGGGCTTGAAGCATGCCGAGTGGAATTCGCAGGATAAGGATGACTACCTTCCTATCCCCTCAGGACTTTTTTATGGCATAACCCTAAGACATCATTAAAGGTTGCATGTCTATCATAGGTCTAGGGGGAGCACAGCACTCTCACACCTTAAACTTCTAGAGGCATCCATCGTGCCGGCGTTCATCCGCCTTTGTGGCGCCAAGTTCGGACACGGATGTGCCATGGGCCTTCAAGTTACGCTTCCGGAGACTCTGCAGGTGGGTTAGAGGGGTTGGGCTCCCGAACCTCCAAAACATGATAGAAGCCTTGGGTTTCTGGGTGCAGGGCGGTTTTTTCGTTTCTCAGAGCTTTGGGATTTTACCATGGACGTGACAATTCCATCAACTGATTGTCTGTCAATGGTGTTGTGCGGGATGTGCGAGTTCGAGCTAGAGGATGCAACAGCGGCTGTGGAGGGATGTTGCTCGTCTTGCTCCATGGGCTAGTGGCAGAGAGTTGGTGAAGTTCTACAAGTCAATGACGTAGCCATGCGTTTAATGCTTGTAGGGCGGCTTGTCCATTAGATATGGAGGGCACCAGGATGAATGTGCTGTAAGGTACTTCTGGTTCCAGCTTCGAAGACGGCTTAAGAGAAAGGCCTCCTATGATTCAATGCATATGAGCTACTGTCCAGATGGACCCTTAATAGTGGACGTAGGCGTCCCTCTTGTAGCAGAGTCCCTAATGAGGAGCCCATATATCATTCATATATCCATGAAATTATGCAGGAAGTACTGGCTGTAGCTCATTAGCCTAAGGAGTTTACAGGTCAGTGAAGTCTGCGAAATTTTCGACCATGGGGGCTTCAGCGCGGTTCTATAGAAACTTAGATACTTATCAACGGTATTCCCTCATTATCCTTATATAATCATACTACAACATACCCCAAAGCCTGCTACGAATGCAGCATGGCCTAAGCAAAAAGATCGAGCCTTGAAGGCCTACACCATGTGGGCATTTACCAGATCATGATGCTTATGGAACCTCTACTGAGGACCCCATCATTCCGTTAGAATCCCCTTTGAAGTGCCCACCCTCTTCGAAAAGTCTAAACCCTTGCCAAATCCATGTGATCTATAGTCTGAACTCCTAGTACCCCGCTTAATAAACCCTATAATACTCCCCAATATAATCCCCTATATAACCCCCTGTAAGGAGTTTAGACAATGGCTCATGTAACCTATCCGTCAGGTGGGCCACAGGTGCTTCTTCGCGACGGGCAACATCCTCACCAGCGTCGATGTTGACCTGGGCAAGTTCAACGTTCCGGATATGACTGTGATGGGAGATCGCACCTTCCTTGGCAACCACAACCATCTGCCCCAAGGTTCCTTGATGCTTTTTGGTGATGTCTTCACTTGAAGCCTCTGCCCCAACACCCTGGGTTGGTAAGGGGTCGTCAAGATCACCTTCCAGGGCATACGTATTTGAATCCTTCTGATATATATATATATATCTATCTATCTTTAAAGCCAGCAGTCATGTCATAGCAGTCGCAAGAAAGTTTCATGAAGAGGTTCATCTGTCTGACGCTGCGTGTTTGCAAAAACCTGAAAACTTGAAGCTCAAGCGCTAAACCCGCTAAGCCCCATGTCGTCAGCCGTGACCCCAACCCCCGTAGCCCTAAACCCCCCAAGAAAGCCCAAAACTCCAACGCTCTAAGCCCCGAACCCTATACTGCAGGGGCCTGCATCCTTGCCAATACGTTTTCAGGTTGTTTGAGGTACCCTTGGCCACAAATATACAAGGAAGGGCATGGGATTATTATCCCAAGAAAGCCTTTGTATAAGCGCAGTCCCCATTTCGGTTCTGGTGCTTTTCCCATTTGATTTTCCAGTCTGGACGCCCAAACCCCCAACCCTACAGCCCACACCCCAAACCTCAACCCCAAACCTAAACCCTATCTATCCATATAAACTATATGTAGTCCCCGACACCCAAACCCCGAACCTTAACCTCAAACCCTATCTAGCCCTATAGACTATACACCCTTAACCTTATATATCCTTATTTATGCCTATACGTTTCTATATATCCCCATCCTATATCCTGCTTTGTATCCCCATATATCCTTATATCTCCCAATATCGCCCTATATCTCCCTAAACCTCATTATATCTCCCTCTACATTACATGTGAGTAGTATTTTATTTGGGGAATACTATGGTACCCAATATAGAGTAAGATTATATCCTCCTTTTGGGGTATCGTATTTTATATACGGAATATTATCTTACTAGGTTCAACCACCAAAAAGACACTACTCATGTAGGCCCCTAGTTTACTTTTCATCCTGAGGCCTGCCAGCCGGCTCGTTCTGCGGAGTGGGCACCTGGCTGCCAGACACCTGGCAGCCTTGGGTTAGGGGTTTAGGGTTTAGAATTTAGGGTTTAGAATTTAGGGTTTAGAGTTTAGGGGTTTAGGGTTTAGAGTTCAGGGTTTAGGGATGAAGGATCTAGGGGTTAGGATGAAAGTTTCCCCTTTTTTTAAATTCGGTTGTAGGATGCTTTAAGGACATGATGGGCTTAGGGTTTAGGAGTATATAGGGTTAGATCTTTAGGGGTTGGGGCATATAGCGTTTAGGGTTTAGGGACGTATAGGAGTATTATTCATAGCAGAAGTATATGGGTATGAATAGGCACATATACAATCTAGATTTCAGGCTTTAGTGTTTAAGGGTTCAGGGTTTAGGGTCTCATGGGGGTCAAAAGGGATATAGACATAGAGGAGAACATGTGTATATATGTATAGGTATGAAGGGATATATGGGTATATGGAGGATTTACGTAGGGTTTAAGAATTCAGAATCAAATGGACAAGAACATGGAACACAAAATGGAAACTGGGACCATATGCAGTTCTGTACAGGGCCTAAGCCTTAGCTCCGGGCAGGTAAAGCCCGAATTTGAGTCAAGTAGTATCTTCTAGTGCCTGACAGGTAAGAGTAGTGACTAGTGCCTTGCAACAAGCCTGCCGGCGGGTGAAGGATTTTGCGGGGTTGACTGTTCGGGGTTGAGGGTTACAGGGTATGTAGGGTTGAGGAATCTGGATTTCTTCAGGGTGATGATAGTAAAAGCGCTAGCTATAGGTGCAGCAGAAGCAACCCTCAACGCTCTAAACCCAATCTAAACCCCGAACCCAGAGATTAAATGAGCTATGAATTTGTTGTTGGTTGTTGGTGAGTGTATATAGGGTTCCTAGGAATATTGGTGTGTATATATATATATGCATACACATATTGGGTGTCCGCAGGAGGAACCGCAAATAGAAAGCTCAGCATAGGTCTCATCCCAGATCCCAACACCAAGCCCTTTGACGCACGCTCAGGAGAGGCCGACGGAGGAGAACATCAGCTCTTTGCCAGAAATAATTTGAGGGCGCGTGATATGTGGGTAGTTCCCAAAATTAGGGTCCCATTGTGGTACTGCTAGGTATTAGGGGCCGTCATCTAATCTATACCTAAACGGGGCCCTGTAATTTTTCGAACGACCCATGTGCATCCCAACTGTGGGCCAAACAAAGGCTTTAAGGTTTGGAGTGCGGGGTTTAGGGCTCAGAGGCTTAGAGTGCAGAGTCATGGGCTTGCATTGGGGGGTCAAAGTGAGGGTCTCGAGTTTGCAACTTGAGGCTCGACATTTGGGTATTCTGACTTCAAGTCTAGAGTCAGGTGAGCGAAGACCTGATAAGTCCGCTGCATTGCATAGGCCCCTAGATTTCATGGATCCTGTCCAAGGTTAGATAGTAGGTAAAGAAGGATCCCAGGGTTAAGGGCCCAGACTAGTGGCCCATGGTTTCAACCTTAGATCCTGATGCCTGATGCCTGCAGCTTCCAATATGACCCTCATATATGCCCTAATAAATCCCAATATAACTGAACCGAGGCTACTTTGGCAATCCGGCCATCAAGTTCAGGCAGGATACGGTTTTAAGGTTTAGGGGTTTGGGGTTCAGGGTTTAGGGGTTTAGGGTTTAGAGGTTTAGGGGTTTAGGGTTTAGAGGTTTAGGGGTTTAGGGTTTAGGGTTTGATGCTTCAATTTTCGCCCCTCAGCATCGTTGGTTTTTGCAACTCCAGACCCTAAAGTCGCCACCAAAGAAGCCGTGGCAATTTAACTTCGAAAGAGTTCTGCAGCCTTGGGTGGGGGTTCTGGAGTTTATTGCAGTTTCCATGCTCTTTTCCCACTATCCCAAAATAACCCCAATATCATATTTTCTATATACCATGCTATTACTGTACTATTATTACTGCTATTACTACTACAGGGCTTGTAGGCCGGCTTCAAGCCCTAGAGATCTGCCATTCCGGAGGCGAGGCGTTAAAGAAAAACAACAACCTCGGACGGCCGACAAGTCATGTCTCAATGTCAGGGTTATATGAGCCATAGTCTGCACTCCTTAAAGGGGCTTATATAAGGGATTATATAGGGGACCACAGGATATTGAGGGGGATACTAGGAGTTTAGACTATAGCTCGTATAGGGCATACAAGGAGTTTAGGAATAGCACTTGGGCAATGGATATTCAAAAGAAAAGAACAGGGCAGCTGAGATGGAGAATCGGGCTTACCCCGCGCCATCTCGGATTTAGAACCTCAACTGCAGATTGCAGTTATCCCAGAGCTCCTGCACTGGCAGCATCATCTGCGGTGTACTTGTGTCAATATCTCATGATTTCTGTGTCTTTTGACTTGGATAAACCACTATATACATACACCCCGTGTCCATTTAATTTTCCTTTTTCTTTTCCACCTGTTTCTCCACTATTGGAGTAGTATCCCTCCAGCCGCTTACATAGTATCTCCTATGTATAACTACCCTTTATACAAACCCAAAATGACCCCACATTACCCCTTTCCAAGCCTTGTATAACCCTGCATCATCCCCATAACCAGTAAGGCGTCGTTCATTTCGGGTGATTTGCCGGAAGAAAAGCCTGACCATGACAGGCGTGTCAGCGAAGGCGCAACAGTTGCTCAAGGCCCTGAAGCCTGGAGTTCTGTACGGCTAGGGTCCAATGTGGTTCATGACATATTCCCTATGTTACTACCTGGACCCTAGATGAACCTAGATGTCCCTTAGTGGGGGATATACTCTATAAACATGAAGAACAAAACCCTAGAAAGGAAGGACATCCAGGCTCCAGGTACCACATCTTCGCACAAGTGGTGGCGAGGGGGTGCATAATTTTGGGAGCAGGTCATGCGTAAACCATTCAATGCGATTTAGGTCGGTGCTTGGGTTAAGAAGCTTGGGTTTGTAGCGTCAAGGAAAAGAGATTCATACACACCTGCAGAGTACCAGGCGTTTGGCTCCAGGGTTACACAAGAATTCCCATTTTCAATAACAAAAGCTTGCTTCCCAGCACTCCCGCTGGAAAGGTGCGAATGGTAGCTCCTGAGCATAGGTTATCAGCCAGCCCTCCAAGATCCAGAACTTACTACTGGTTTTTAGTAGTAGGCAATTAATGAAGGAATGTAGTCACTGTATAATCCCTTCATAACATATTGCCTTATTCCCTACTGAGAACCAGCAATCAGCCAGTTTTTGCCCGAAGCAGACCTACTATAAAGCCATACGTCGGTTTTCTCTCTTCTTCTCTATTCTTGACTTCTGGTCTTTGCATCTCGAGCTGAAGCCCTGTGATCCTCTCACCTTAAATGATCGACCCTGAACTCGGAAGCCTAGACTCCGGACCCGCTACTGGTAGCCTGATATCCCCCAAGTCTCTGAAGTCTCAACATTCCTAGACTCCACAAACTCCCCAACAAGCCTAAAGCCTAAAACCTAAAGCCTAGTCTCTAAACCCTACTGCCTAAACCCAAAGGCCTAAATCCATAAACCCAGCAGCAGGACCCGAAGCCGCCAGTTGGGGAGCACGGGCCTGGCACCACTTCAGCACCAGCATTATGGACGTGTGGCTTGGCTGGAGTTTTAGAGGTTTATGGGGTTTTAGCCTTTTGGGTTTTAGAGTTTGTACGGGGCACAGTACACGGGGTGTAGGGTTGGGAGTTTTTCGGTCTGGGGTTTTAGACTTCAGGTTCTAGGTCTTTTCGGGTTTAGAGTTTTGAGGTTTGGGGTTTTAGAGTTCGGGCATGTTCGGGTTCTAGGGCTTTGGGGTTTGGGGTTCAGGCTTCTGTAGCTCTGCTTTTGGCTTCAGGAATCTAGGGTCAACTGGAAACAAACAACAACAATCAAATGAGCACCTACACCATATACCCTAAACCCTTGGTCCTAGATCTAGGGCTTTGGGTTTTGCGGTTCAGGCCTTGAGGCTACAGGGGTGGTTTCCCAAAATTAGGGTTCCCTCTTGTTATGAAAACTACCATAGCGCGTTGGGCACCAGGGTTTCAGGGTCAGCGTCTAGGGGCGATTGTTTGCAGGCCCGGGGGGATTAAGTTCGCTTATGGGAGGTCAGAAGAAAAAAGGAGTGAGATGCGATCTAGAGGGCTAGAAGACGATCTAAGGCCCTCGTCCTAACAATTGCCCTCCCACCCCTATTGGGTGGTGTTTTCTATAATTAGTGGGAAGGGGCTGGCCATTCAACTGTAGGCCAGTGGGGGTGCTTCTCCGGGAAGGGCATTGCGGCTTGTATTCTCAGCGTTGCCGCAGTGTAAAATCTTGAATCATTAGCACTGCTGTTCTTTTGCAATCCGTGTAAAAAGGTTTCGAATCTATGTCTACCAAGAGGATTGATGGAACAGAACATGAACAATGGAAACTGGGCTTACAAGGTGGTTCATATGAGGGGACTTTGGTAACCCCACGCCCTATAATGAGGACCTGATATGAATCATGTGGTAGTCAGAATGAGGGTCCTCAATGTTGTGGTTAGGGCATCAAAATACCCTCATTCGTTCGCGGTGCTGCAAGGACCGGTTCCTTGAAAAGCATACGTGCCTTATTCTGAGCGGCAGAGTAGGGTCTTGGGCGCCATGCACATGACTCATATACCTGGACCTCTAGATCCCTTGATCCTTTGCAGTCATGTTGCGCATAAGCATGTCGTGGCTGAATTCAAGGCCTGCCCGTGTAGGTGTATTGATTCTCCTGGGAGCTGTGTATATGTAATCATACCGTACCATCCAGCCCCACAGAGGTGTAACCTTTGTTTGGTTTGCAGAGATTCCCATAGCCTTGAGCTACTAAATAAGACCGAACAGCAACATGCAGCTTCTACAAGCCTGTTAGAGCATAGAGATTTCCGACTGTAAGGTGACGTTGAGCTGTTTAGCTGCCCATTAACCTGCAAGTGCATGAAGGTATGTTTCATGCATGCTGCGTTTTATTCTTGCGCGCTGCCAGGTTCCTCTATCGAGGAGTTCAAGGACGGAGCCATTGCGTATTGCAGCTGGGTCCCTCCCGAAATGGTGAGCGGACTAAGCCGATTCCAGCGCCCCTGTAATCCTATAAGCTGGCATGGAGCCTAGCCTCAGATAGGATTCACCGCCCCTGAAAATCCATGTTCAGTCTATCTCTTGACCGAATTAGTAAGATTCAGATTCCTAAGGTGTATTCACCGGGAAGATTAGCATCAATGGTTCACACACTAGCAACGACCCCCGGCGCCCCTCATAATCAGTGTCGCAAATGATCCCCGACCCCTAATTCATTACCGTAATACAAAGTCCAGGTCGGTAAGAATCATAGGTTTTAGCATATCACGAGGATAATGCCTAGAATGGCGCGTACATTTCATCCCCCACTCCTGCTGGTCACAGTCTGCCAGCCTGAATCCTCTTTTATCATGGATACCGCTCTTTTTGTTCGGGGGTGTCAACGTCTTGTTCAGGATTGAATGGTGGAAATACAGCTTTTATCTTGCAGGGGGACCGACGCAAGGGACTGGCAAAGTATTAGACTTTGTCATTTAGCAGAGTGAGGTGTTATCGGGGGAGCTCCAAGTCGTACTAAGGCCCCCCCGAACTCTAGAATCCCTAAATGGAAAGGCGAAGGGTTAATACACCCTAAGCCCTAAACCCTGATGCATCCCGACATACTATCTATAATCCTTACCCTGGGGATCCAAGTATACCTATAATACCTACATCGGGCCCCAAAATCTGTAAATATTACCTACATTGGGCTATTTGGATCCCTAGAGTAACCCTTAAACCCCTAAACCCTAATCCTTACCATGGTTGCTTGCAGGATGCACAGTGGCGCTGGGCTTCTGCATCGGGCGATGGATGTGCCCAAGCATCTCTGACTCTTGCCAAGCCCAGAACCTCATAGCTCAAAATCCATGGGTTTAGAGCTTAGGGTTTAGGGGAGGGATTTGCGAAGAAATTCGGGATCCCCTTTTTGAGTTTTGAGGACCCTCATCGTAAGGATTATAGATAGCATTTTGAAAATGTTCCTTTATTCGTGGAAGTTACCCTCTAGGCAGTGAACCCCAAACCCGAAGCCCTAGACACTGCATAACGTCTGCCCAGAAGGAATAGCCAGCATAGCTCCCCCGCATTTTCAAAAGCTTTGTTAGCCTTTGCAGCCTCCATCTGAATTTGGGGGATGGCAACGTTTAAGCCTGAAGCCTACTTGATCCCCTATGGGCATCTTCAAAAATGGGGCTCCGCCTTTCTTGGCGTCCCTGCAGTAATGCTTGGGGCCCCACTACTTATGGAAATCCTTAGTGTGTGTATCTTCCCTCTTCATATGCCATCCTAAACCCCTCAACCCAACAGGAATGGTGGGAGCCATTTGCTCTGTTGGGCATCTACACAGCCTGCTCGCTGATGTCGTGGTATCTGCTCCTCAGCTTTCTTGTAGATGTGTGGGACTTCTGAAAATGACGAGCCCCGACATAGACCCCAAAACATTATTATCACAATGGTTATGGGGACTCCAAAAGAGCATACCAAAATATTGGAAACCCTCGTGTAGATATGAGACTTGCCCAGGCTGTTCCGAGGTGAGTATGATGTCGATTTACTTCATAAGAAAGCATTTTGAGGGATAGTGCGGAGAAATGTTACCTCTCAGTCGTTGATTTTGTGAAGGATGTGCTCCATCCCGGAGAACAGATATGCGTGCTACAGAAGGTTAGGTTGCGGGACAAGTAGAGTCTCCACCCACTCTCCTAGCGCAAGCCACCTGACCCCCCAACTCATGTGCATAATGGCCTTGAAGTACCAATGCTAATTTGAGGTTCATCTTAGGTAGCCTATACCACAATTGGACCATAACGTTACTAGGACTCCAGGCCCAAAGTATTGGTAGCCAATAAGGCTTTTACAGTATGGTTTTGGGCTCACGGGCTCATGGGCTCATGGCCTAGGATGCCCATTTGGCATTTTCTCTAGATGCACGGCTATCAGCTATGACAAGAGGGCATTCATGTGGGTGGTCTCCATCATCACAACAAGCTACACCGGCCTTCTAGAAATTCAGAAGGATTTTAGTAGAGAAACCACGACATATCTCTGGCCTGGCTTGAGGTTCTCAGTGGTTCTTGGTAACCTCCTCTTCAACGGAAATGCTCCGGACAGCAACGCCTATTACTCCACTGCTGCAGCCCTGCGACGTTTGATCCAATCCTTTCCAGGACCCTGCTTGTAGTGGGCATTTAGGGTATATAGAGGGTGGAAGGAGGGTCTAGGTTGATACCGTATACTGGTGGGAGCCAGGTATGACTTTAATTTGTAATTTAGAAAATCATTATGCACTACTTTCAGTGTCAATCCTAGATTGATGGGGGATTTTAGTATGTTACTGTGAACCATGTTGCAGTATGGGTCTTTGTCAAAACCGGTAACATCTGAACTTCGCATTCCAGACTCAGAGCCACAAGCCGAAGCCCAATAGACTCCTATACAGGTTGGGGAAGTAATCACATTCTCCAATCCCAGGATTAATTTTAGCATCCTGCGTTTGGCAACGTCGGCTCCCTGAGCCATGTACTCCATGCCAATGCAGACGAGGTAACTCGTTGGTTCACCGCTTTGACAGCTCAGCAACGCATCTTGTCTGCTTTTACCCGTCAATCTACTACCAAGACCCTCCTTGTACCCTTAATTAGGGGTATATGGTCCTTAATAGTGGGTATTTAGGGTATATAGAGGGTAGATGGAGGGTCTAGGTAGATAGTCCACGTTCGAAGCAGGATAGGTACATGACCATAGGAAAGGAACCCCTTGCCTGACTTTTTAACCCCCAGACCTTCACCGTGTACCTCCCGGCTTGCCCTTCCTCACAAGGAATGTCCTCCGACCTTTCTCAGTCCTCCCATTCGTGGGTGTGTGTTTACGAAGGGGGGTTCAGGGCTTAGGACTAAACCCTAAACCCTAATCTTTTTGAAGCTGAGGCGTCTTCAAGCTGCCCTTTCAGACTGCCGGCGGCTGGTCTTGGGAAGCAGGATTTCAATTTGGGAATGAAGAACAAGATTACGTACGCCATAGACTGTTACTGTTCCTCACCTCTTCTGCCGGAAGTGTGGGCTTTACGGCCTGAGGCTCTTCTCTTCGCTCGGGCCATAAGCCCTAAACCCCAAACTCTGAACCCTAGAAAAAAAGCCTACATCCTAAGCCGTAAACCCTAAACCCAAATCCTTAAAACCCAGACCCTATCAAGCTCCAACCGCTCAACAACGGCAAAGGCAGCTGCTGGCAGGCACCCATTCTGCGGCTTTTGGGTGCCCGAATCGGCCAACGGTTCTTCTGCATGAGCCGCGGCTGTTCGGGGGGTTTAAGGTTCAAGGTTCAGGCTTAGGGGTGTAGAGGTTTAGGGTTTAGGGTCTGGAGTTTAAGGTTTAGGCCTAGCGTTCAGGATGCAGAGTTTGTGGATTTATTTTTTTGGGCGGGCTCTGGCTGTACATCTATCTCCGAGTGATTTCGTACTGACCCCTAGTACCGCTCTTCAATGGGTCTGACTATTTGAAAGAGACTTCTTCAAGACAGCTGGTATTCTGGCAACAGGGATTTCAGAGAAGTAAATGTAATCCGATATAATCCGCATGTGAAATCCCAAGCCCTAACCCTGCGCCCCATAAACGCTAGACCCTCAACTCAAAGCCTCACAGAGTCTCAGCAAGTATTTGGGCTCATGTTGTTGCGTGTGGGCGCGGTCAGATGAAACCCGAAGCAGGAGCTGGCATGAAGCAGGGTTTTATATAGAGGTATGTCAGTGTGTATAAATAATCATATATATATATATGATAGATCGGTGTGTACATACATAGACAGAGAAAGTTAAGGAGTGAGGAGCTCGATTTGGGCTTCCTCAAAACATGGGTGCCCCAGTTAATACATCAGTATAACAGGACGATCATGAAGGGTCCGCCTCAAGGAGCTTGTAGGGATCATTTTGACACTCTCATGTATTTTCTGGGCCTTCAAGGACTTCTGCAGCCGCTAGGTACTTTGCAGCACGCCACTTAGTCTTGCAAGGAAACCTACGCAGAAGGCTCTCTGAGGAACTGAGCGTGAGCACTGTTAATGAACGAGGCCAAGCACACTGAAAGCACGTTGCACAGCAGTGCATGTCTCAAGTGCTTATGAGACCTTGTCTGATTCCTATTGCATGCTTAATTTGCGAATTGGGGTGTGCATCTTTGGAGTAGTTCCTACATAGTCCCCTATAACGATTCTCGTGGTATTCTCTTCAACCAATTCCCCGTGCCCAACGAAGCATGTGGTAGTTGATTAAAACACCTGTCCCCAAGAATCGCCATTATGGAAGATAATTCCGCTATAGTTCCCCTTATATTAGAGACTTACACGAACCCTAAACAGATTCCCCGCAACACCTTTAGCTCAACCCCCGTGTGTACGGACTGTACCATTCAGCCTGTGTGAGGCAGTCAGCTCTAAACCCTCAAAGCTAAACCCAGGTTTTAGGGTTTAGCCCTATAAACCCTAAACCCTAAAATCTAAACCCAGGTTTCAGGGTTTAGGGTTTAGGCACTTAACCTTCACCCCCAGTGTCCAAGTACATAGGGGTCACATTGGCTTGTATAGGGTTATTTAGGGGTAAGGGGGTATGCTGGGGTTCAGGTTCAGGGTTTTAACCTGAGGGTCTAAGTGGTACTGCAAGTGAATATAATCGGGGCCCCAAACTCTGTCCAAAGCAGCCCATCAAGCCCAACTTCTTCTTAATCAAGTTGGACCCTTCGCCCAAAACTATGGTAGTTTCCCAAAATAGGGGGACCCCAATGTAGACCCCAATTCATTATATTCCTTACTATGTGGACCCCCCCAAAATTGTACCCCTGATTTTGGGAAACCCCCCTATCACCCCTGGACCCAAACATAACCCTAGAAGCCCAGTTACCTACATACATGGGGTTCCTGTCCCTGGGTCCCTATATAAACCTATACTATCTATAACCCAAGAACCTACTCTATGTGTACATGATGGGTACCTGGGCTTCTAGGGTAAGGTCCCTCCTTTACTTTCGCATACACTTCACCTCACTGCAGCTCAGTCGGGAATGGTCGCATTGGGGACTGCCAGTGGGGATGATAACTGCAGGCATCCATTCCCCAAGGGGTCCATGTAGCCATATAGTATATACTTGGGCCCTAAAGAAGCTATGTGGGAACCACTTTGGGGCCCTAAGTATACAGTATGTAGCTACATGGACCCTTGCGGTTCCTCTTGTCTGGCAGACACTACAAAGTCATCCCGCCAGGAATGAGCTCGTTCTGGTCGATGCGCCTTTCACACAGATTGGCGACGACGTCACAGTGGACTACGATGGACAAGTTCGCTGCCATTCCTTTGAGGACTGCTACTGCGTAAGAACCTTGGTGTTCATCAAAGTCAGGTCCTCCCCATGTGCTTACAGGTATCTGCCAACACCCAACAGACCTCAGGCTCGGGGGCATGAACATGTGGCCGAAAACTAACATTTGAAGGTCATAGTATGGCATATCTTTCTCAGGCCAGTTGCTTCGGTCTGGAAAGATCTGCTGAAAGGGCATCACCGAAGCTCTCAGAGGGCTCATCTCCATATCCCATGCTTCTAGGCCTTACCTGAAAAAGCTTATATAACCCATTATTATAGTAGTTTCCATTTTCTTTTCCATTATCCCAATATTACCCCAATATAGACCCTATATAACCCCTATATAACCCATTATAGTAGTTTCATCCCCAAACTGTCAGGACTTCCGCCTCAAGTTCAAACATTACAAGATTGGGAGCAAAGTCACAATCCAGGCTGGTGCCAGTGTGGCGATGTGCTCCTCGCGCTGAAAATGTAGGTTTCTCAACATAATTCCCCTAAACCCTAAGCCCTTTGAAAGAGTCCTTTATGATCTTCGGGTTGAGACACCACTCAGCACCCGCCTTCTGCGTTTTTAGGTTCCAAGTCCCTTATATCTGATAGGAGAGTTTCCAAAGATGGGTTCCTTCTCCTGGGGGTCACTACAATAGTGGCCGGCTTAGCCACAAGGCTCTCTAAACCCCACAAACCCGGAAACAGATTTCAAGTTGGGAGATGATCAGGTCAAATTCCAGTGAGAGGCATGGCATGCCTTACCCGCTCACCAATGCCCGCACCCTCCTAATAGCTAAGTATCCTTGTACATTCTAGTGCGCTTTTCCCTTTTTATTTTGGGGTCCCCTTGTCAAAGCTGAACCTTAGTCAAAACGGAACCCTTGTTGTTTAAGCGTGTCTGGGGAACCTAGAAGAGCAACAGGGACATGGGGTGGTGGTTAGGGGTTATAGGGGGCTCATTATTGGGGTGAGGGGCTCTCAGGACGATGGGGTTCAACATTTTGAAGGGAAGGCTTTCCCGAGAACCTATAAGCCCTGAACTCTAAAACTTACTGGTTCTTAGTAGGGGACATGGGAATATGTTATATAGGGACTACATGCCCTTCTTCCCGAACCAGTAAGAAATCCATTCCTGCTGTAGACCTGAGCGCCACGAAGCCAAGCCAGACTTCAGAAACCTGAATGTCTGATAATACTTGCCCATACAGCTACAACACGTTATAAAGGAGTGTGTGTGTGTACATGTATAGATACACGAAAGAACATATACAAACTCATACTTAGAATGACTCCCCATTTTCACCTCAGATGCACGCGCGCCCACGACCCAATATCTGGGTTCCTGATCCATACAATTGCGGGCCCTCAACCCTGAACTTTGAGACCCCAATCCACTATTCAAGGGTCCCTTGAGTCTGTTTATGGGTTTGTTGTGCTTTTTTGGGTCAGAGGTTGTAATATACTACCCAAAACGGAACTACATGAGAGGCCTTGGGTAAAGTATTGGAACCTCAATCCCAAGTCCCTCGTGCCTCTGACCTCGCAACGCCCAGGCGATGCTGGAGATGGCGTGGTTCTGCGGCCGGGAAGCATCACCTGGAAGGGCACAGACCTTGTTCCAGAGACCATGCGCCTGGGTTCAAGGTTCAGGGGTGAGTTGGCAAAATCAGGCTCCCTTTGGGCCTAAAAAGTGTAGCCTGCCGTAGGTCGAAGCCATAAATCTTAATCTCCGCGCCCTCAAATCCCCAGAGGTCTAAGCACCGAGGTATGATGGGGCGCCTGCTTCTTCCCTTGACCCAGCACCTGGCCATTTTCTTGCTTACATTGTTTTGGAGTCGAACCTTTCGGACTGAGGGCTGAGGATGTAGGGCTTGAGGTTTAGGAGATCACTGCTTGAAGCGAACGCTTTAAAGAGTTAAGTTGAGTTCTTGGGATTCAAAATGTGCTGTGCAACGTTCAGGATGCACTTTCTTCGGCTGATTTAGGACTACTTTTTGTGTGTTGCATTTTTTCCGCATGACAAGGAGGACCCTCCAAAACTGCTCTGGCTTGTGTGTTAGGATAGGGAACAACCTGTTTTCGTATTTTCGCCAAACAAACATGGAGCCTCAAAGGGGATGCTATGAGGACTATCCTTTGACAAGGGCCCCAGGTGGGGTTTATTAACCCTAATATAATAATCCCTATATAACCCTATTATAGTAGTTTCCATTTTATTTTCCATTATTCCAATATAACCCCATAATATTAATATATTAAGTTTTGTATAATTGTTTGGGTAGGGCACCTAAACCTAACCTCCCAAGCCCAAACCGTCATCCCGTGAAAGTTGACTGAGGAGAAGGGCTTGCCGGATGTCAGTTCAGTTCCTCGACAAGTACTTTTGGGGCGCTGCTCCAAACAGCTCAAAAAATGATCTTGACCCCGTGAGGTTAAGGTTCAAAGAACTCAGGACTCTTGACCGTATAGTTCTAGACCGGGCTTACTGGTTTCATTTTAGAGTGTCAGGGCCGCAATTCTGCACGGGAAAGACGATAGGACAGCAGACAAGCTGCTGCCCTAATTCAGCTTAAACCAACTTTTTACACGAGTCCCCAAGTAGATTTGCTTCCTGTATCATTTCTCATTGGATTCCTTATGTTCAGCTTTCTGGGAGCAAATTTCACATGGAGTCTGGGGCTCATGTGCAATTTTCGGAACCAACCGGAACGCAGTGGCAGTGTTATAGATCCGCGCAGCTTGAGCCCAAGCAAGTGGGATGTGACTCGCACGAGTTGCAGAACATTCAGGTGTTGTAGATAAACGCGAAGGGATTCCCCAACCACAACTCCATGAACAAACTGCTGGGCCCTTTTTTGTGGGAATGTCAGCCTCGTATTGATGACGGGGTTCATGGCATTTGGTGCAAGCATGACGGAAACTAATCTAGTATATGGGGCTTATATTGGGATAATGGAAAAATGGAAACTACTATAGTATATTAGGATTATATAGGGATTAAATTGGTTATTTCGGTCACGGCATATGGGGTGTGTCATGGGTGTATTTAACGTCGAACGCAGGGTAGTGCCAACATGTGGGCTTGCCATCCAGTGGCGCAACAATTACAACAGAGTCTTCCGGGTGAAGCATGTACCATGTGATCCTCTGGCAGCGATACGGCACAACCGACAACGTCCTTTGCACACTTCCCTAAGCCCTGGCCCTAAATCCAAGATCCGAAGCCCCAACCCTAATAGCCCCACCCAGTTCGTTTTGATCCGCGGAGCTCGAACCAGCCTCAAAGGGTGTATACATCCAAGGGGATGGATTGGGGTTCATGATTAAGGGCTTTAGGATTTGAACATAGATGTAGTTGAGCTGCAACTAGAATTTTTCGGGCATAGAAAGCCTAGCCCATGACTTCCAAGCTCCTAAGCACTATCTCACCCTCAGCCATCATTCTACTGAGTTTTTGGGGAGGGGTGGAATTCTTATAGGCAGGCTTAAGCAAAACCTCTGTTTTGCAAAGCCTGTGAGAATCTTTCCAGGAACTGGACGGTTCCTATAACTCAAGAGCCCGAGAATCGAATAACACGTCCCCCTAAAACCTCGACCACAATATACTACGATCCATATGACCAAAATCCCAAATATTAACTTGGTGGGTACCTGAAACCATCAGGCTAAGGGCAGTAGTCACATGGCCAAGTACTAGAGCATCCCGAGACGAGTTCTTCATTGGGGTTGCAGTCCGAGTGTACAACATAGCATCCATTCAGAGGAAGGCAGCTTCTAGCAACTCATCTCATCGCCGCAAAGGTCCTACAGCAATTTGATTTTTTCGACTCCGCTTAACCCTAAAAAACCTTAAGCACTCAAACTTCCACACTGGCGGCCTCTGCCTGCGGATATCTGCCTTACTTGCCCCCTGCCAGGGCTGTAAAGCAAGCTGCTGGTTCCCAAGCCCTAAGCCCATAATATATTATGGTATGTCATGGTATATTACAGCATATTATGGTATATTATAGTGCTCAAAAACTAACCCTCACGCAGTGCTAAAAAGCATTATCGGTTAGACAAAAGCACATCTGAATCTCCAACAGGTCAAACAATGGCCCAAAACCCATAGAGCATAGTCAACAAAGGCCATTATTCTACATACATTTCAGTCACTTAGGGTCCAAGTATGACCCCAACATTTCACCGCAAGCTCGGGAAATTCCCTGTCCTGGACGGACGGTGGCTCAAAAAACAGGTCAGGAGATGCTTTGGGTGCGTTACAGAGGGCTAATCAAGAAGCTGTCCAGGGTTTCGGGCTATGGTTTGGAAAGTCTGAGAGCCGAAAGGCATGGACGCTGCAAGATAATCATGGGTATTTTAGGCTAAAGCTCCGCACTTCGAATTCCGTATCCTCACCCTGAAACTGACACCTTCAGCCTGCAAAGTCTGAATGTAAAGCCCTGACTCGTACATGAAAACCAGCAGCTGTCATATTAGGGGCCTTTCAAAATGCGGCCCAGCTGTCAAAGACAGCTCGTTGCAGTTGCACCTCGGAGAGCCTCAGTGTGAAGCACAAATTTCATAGGGTCGTTGATCAGGAGCTACAAGTTACAAGAGACCATTTGGGAACCCAAACTTAGAGCATGAAACCTCAATGCAGAACAACCCTATGACTCTTTGGAGGCATTCTCCTAATCTATTGTAGATAAACTGCGCCGATGTATAGTTTCTGGACACTGACAGCAGACCTCACGTCCAGAGCGGCGTACGCTTAGGAGCTTCCAACCTGAAGGCTAAGCTGCAGGTCCAAAATTGGCTGACATTCAGTTGCAATGGGTATATAAATATAAATATATATATATATATAGGAATTAGTCTGGTTCCCTAATTATAGTAGCTTAAATTAATTTCCTCTATTGGAGAAACCCGAATATTTACTAGGTCCAAGATTAGCTTGCTGCTTTTCCTTTGCAGCCTTGCGGTTTTGCAGCCTTTGGTTTGGATAACAAGATCATGGAATGTAGCACTTAATTGAGCGTACTTGGAACGCCCCAGCGCAAGGGTAAATAACTTTGAAGGCTGCAGACTTCGTGTTTGATTGGTAGTTTTGGGCGAGGTTTCTTTTTCTTGTGCTGGTATGATACTGGTGACTGTTTTAGATTTAACGCCAGGAGGGTATTGAATGCGCATGGGACCGGGCCATGGCCATGAAAGACTCTAGGGGTGTGTTCAGCAACTCCGAACCCCAAACCCTGTAGAACAGTTGCCAGGGACTCCCGGAATGTCTCACTCCACATCATTGCACCTCTTTGTAGGGGGGATCTTGCCATCTACCGGGGAAAGAATCAGGAACCCCTGGGGATAATGCAAAAGACAATGGGAGCTACTCTAGTAGATTGGAGACAGAGCCCCAACCCCACACGGTTCGAGATTTGAAGGATTTGGTCTTGAAGTGAAACCATTCTATGAGGTTGGTGTTTATTGTAACCATGTGCTAAGCAGATGTGTATTTGTAGGGTTGCTTCGGACTGTTGAATAATTGGTTAGTGTATTTGTTTGGTGTCCAATTAGGGGAAGTGAGATAAGAAGCCCCACCAGACATCACAAGGTTAAAGGCCAGGGTATTCCATGGTGTACTTCTCAAAGAAAGGGTCTTTGGCATCATGCAGGTCCTGTTGAAAATAGGTTTGGTCATATATAGGCATCAATATGACCCCTATTATAGACTGTAACTGGGTGAGGGCAGTACCCAATATGTGGGTCTCGGTTTGAGTCTCCGTGGGTGTATATCTTTGGTGTCCAATGTGGGGGAGCATAGGTCAAAACCATGGGCCATGCAGAAGGTGAAGGGTTGTAGGGACGCAAAACCCTAGGGATCCAAATAGCCCAATGTAGGTAATATTTACAGACTTTGGGGCCCAATGTAGGTATTACAGGGAAAGGACGTACCTGGAGTTTAGGGTTTTTTAAGGCTCAGGGTGCGTAATTTATGGTTCCGCTTGGTTCCTTTATAGGTTGTTTGCCAAAATCTTACCTACGTACTTTGGGGGTCCAGCTAAGCCCAAGCGCTATGCTCTAATGTCGCATCCTCAAATACCACACTGAAGACCCAAATCCATACACAGAGCAGGTACCCAACTACAACAGCTTCCACACAGCACCCATGCTTCAGCAACAGAGACCCTGACCCAGGCCGTTTAGAGATCCAAAATCTGGACTTTCCCCAAAGGCCCAAGAATGACCCTCTATCTCTACATTGGGGAGCCAAGGGGATTTGTTGGATCCTTTAGGGGATTAGGGTAAGGCCCCCCTCAGAGTAACTGCCCTGAAAGGGATTCATTCATAAATGAGGAGATCTTTCAACATCTGTTGCCTCTCTTGTGGTAACTCTTCCGGGGGCCTTGACCTAGCCTCAAGCCTCAACCCTCTACCCTAAACCCTGCAAGTGTCAAGGGGGATGACCCAAGGTAGGGCAATGCTTTGACCAGGTGACAACTGCGCCGTTGGTGATACTTCTTGCACTGCCGGAGCGGCGCCAGGCTTGGTGTTGGTCTTGTTCAGGAGCTTGGTTTTAATTTGAAGTTCCATTCGATTTTCCGTTGTACGTGATGGCGGTAAAAACTCTAAACCACACATATTTGTAAAACCCCTATGCAATCCCTGTATAACAGAGTCCGGGGTTTGGAGTGCTTTAATGCCACATAAAAGCATATGCTAACCGAGAGCACCAGCCCATAGAAGGCTGGCACAACTCGGGAAGTGTCGCTGTAGTAAGATTATGATGAAGAATCGCGTGGGAAAGCAAATATCGAATGAGAGGGACCGAGCGTACATCGCCATTTATGTGAGGGGGTCCTGTTTGCCCCCACCCCTGACATTAGAACTGCATGGTAGCCGCAGCGTGGTATTTAGCCGGGCGTATCAGGGCGGCACTATTTGCAGACAGGGGGGCTCATTGATAAGCGTGTTGTGTCATTTGTTCCTATGAGTATGCAGTGGTAGTCTACCCCCTGCGTCTTAGACCAGGAACGTAAGTTGTTTGAACAGACCATACCGAGACCCTCCTAAGTACCTCTGGCGAATACCTTTGACCGTAAACTAATGGGTGCTACTTACAGATACATGTCAAAACTTGCAATGCGAGATTCCTCTCGCCTGCAGCTAGACTACAGGGGCCGCGTCGGCTGAAGACTGGGACCCTTCACTTTTACGCCTGGATGGTTCCCACCTCCTGTGTTCAGGTGCTGTAAACCCACGGCCCTACACTCCTGCAAATCGGCAAGAGAAGGCGACATTTCCCCAAAAGTTCTGCAACGCTACAGCATACTTGGAGGGTCATCGTGGGCTTACTAAGTGGGTGATGAAAAGGGATATCTCGGCTTATCATATGGCTTATAAGGGTTCCAAATATAATTGCGCGCTTGGACCCCCTGACCCTGAACCCCGTAACCCTACTGCAGGCAATGGCGGCCCAAGAAGATTTCTCCTTTACGACACCAAGTACGGCGAGGGGTTTAATCTCCAGCGAGAGGTGCGCTGCAGGGGGCCTTAGGGCTTCGGGTTTAGAACTTAAGGTGAGAGTTTGCCGTGAAACGGCCCGGTGGCAATGATGGTTATTCTTCAGAGATCATGCCATAATATACCATAAGATATTATAGTGCACCATCATATATATATCTATATACATATACTAAGGTATATTATAATATTCTTTCATATACTGCAACATATTTTAATACACCATAGTACACCATAATATATTTCAATATACCCTAGCATACTATATACTCTACCTGACATATTATAATATGTCAGAACATACTATGATATACTATGATATATGCCATGGGCACGCATCGTTCTATGCGAGATGGAGCTATGTCCTGACTGCGGAAGGCCATCTCCTTCATGACCCACCCCACGCCATCTGAGCCATGGTCTCAACTCCTTAAAGGGGGTTATATCGGGGGTTATATAGGAGACTACTATAGGGTTCATTAAGGGGGATACTAGGAGTTTAGACCACAGCTCATCTGAGCCATGGTCTCAACTCCTAGTAGCCCCCTTGAGAACCCCTATAAGACTCCCCTACATTCTCTCCCTATATAAGCCCCTTTAAGGAGCTTAGACTATAATTCATCTGCTGCGGCCAAGCCAGAGGTCCTAGAAGCCCTGAAGGTCCCCAAATCATATCATCTAAACTCTTAGTATCCCCCTGAATAACCAGGGTTTAGGGTTTAGGTATCCCCCTGAAGAACCCCCATAACACTCCCCCATAAAATCCCCAAGCTAGCTTCGGAGCGATACTTAGCTGGGAGAACGTAAGTGTCGCCGCCATGTGATAGGGTTTATTGGTGAATGATGTAGGGGTTTAGGGTTGAGGGCTTATTGGGTTAAGGATTTAGAGTGCCTGGGAGCGTCTCAAAATCAATGTTTCCCACATAACCCCTAGGAAAGACCCACCGATTCCTTTCTAATCTTCCCTAATGGTCCTCAGTTTGCAGAAATCCCCAGATCTTGCAGCCACCCAATACTAGTGGCATACATTCATAGGGAGCCTAATGCAAAACACCCTATCCCTTGCGATCGCTATGAACGGTTGGAGGCTTAACCTAGCTTGCATCCTCGAACCAGCTTATTCAATAAACCTATTGTCCATTTCATTTTCATTTTGTCTGTCCATATGATTTTCCATTAGGGTGGTAATGTCTCTACACCCTAAATAAGGCTTCCATAACGCTTATGATCCCTATAAGCCCCTATATAACGCTGTATAGCAGCAAATGGGGATTCTACGGAGACTGCGTGAGTCTTCGGTACGGATCATACAGGGATTATTTCTTTTTACGTACTTGGTTTACTTTAAAGGACAGAATGCCTTGAACGCTGCAGGAAGTAATGGAAGAAGGGAGCAACGTGTGTTGCTGCAAATTTTACTAAAACAAAGGATTCAGCAAGTTTAGTTGCTATAAACATGCTATCTCAGACCACCCTCGTAGAATCCCCAGTGCTAATATTACCCACACACCCCCCCCCTATTTGCCCGCAGCATCTTCATGTTACGTGCGCATCCACGGTCATAGCATCCGTATAAATACTTCCA